>CAJQZN010010750.1:0-10987 GCA_907164685.1 Colias eurytheme | reverse complement strand
AAGTGACAGTAGTACCCACCTCAACGCTTCGCTTATGAGGCGTGCAAAATTGTTTAAATACAGCTGTTACGTAGACATGTATCACTACATAGTATAAAACAAAGTCGCTTTTTCTGTCCCTATGTCCCTATGTATGCTTAAATCTTTAAAACTACGCAACGGATTTTGATGCGGTTTTTTTAATAGGTAGAGTGATTCAAGAGGAAGGTTTTAGTATTATTAATTTATTATGTTTTAGACAAAGCGGGCGAAGCCGCGGGCGGAAAGCTAGTAGTTATATAAAAGCTTCATAAAAGAAGAAGCGGAAAGCTAGGAAAGTTTCTTTTAAAAGTTGTAAATGTATTATTTAATTTCCCATTGAAGATAGAGTTTTGTAGCTAAATGAAAAATTCTTTCAACCAAACCCTATTGGAATAGTTTTGATCTCTTTGAACAATCCCACTTCCAAATAACTGTAAGTACGTAGTATCAGTGTAACCTTTTCGAATTTCACTTTCCAGATACATACCTATGTCCTTTGTACATGTATGTTTAACTAGATTTATTATATTTAACTAGATCTATCCCATATTCCTATATCATATTTAGTTTTCTTGATAGAAAGGGTAACTTTCTCAAGTTGTAGTCTTCCAAATTTCATCTAAATATAGGCTCAGAGGTTTGTATTATTTATTATTATTGTATATAAAGACATAATATATGTACTTAATTCATTTTATTTTCTACTATTCATATGATATGGGATTTTACGGCGAGTAGAGCCAAAAACCTGAAATTGAATGATTTTGCCAACTTTGTTTATGACTGGTAATATCCTGGAATAGGGAAGGGGGAATAGGGGAGGGTTTTAAAAGATCATAACTTCAATGACAGACGGAGTTACCAATTATTTTATAAGTATAAAATAGAGATATAATAACTTTTTCCCTGTACGATATTTTCGTAATGATTATTTCTAATATTCCAGCATACTAGAAATAGATACATAGTATAATGGTAATCTTTCACTCATACACGAATTACGTAATTACAGCAGATAGCTTGAATTATCTCAGAATACAATTTACACAAATACACACATTTTGATGAAATCCAAACACCAAATATCTAATTCATACACATGAGACTTAGCCTTTATTAACAAAACATTATTTAAGAAAATCTTGTTTTTAATGAGTCCCATTAAATCGCTTACAAAATATATTTTGAAAGATTTAAACTTGAGATCCTTAAAAAGTTAGACATGTAGTTTGAAGAGTGTTAGGTATTATAGCTTGTTGTTTGAGAATTTTATATTGAAATAACACCAGCTGTGATTAAAACTTCTATAGTTATCTATTTTTATTCGTTTTTAAAGCTGCTTGCTATAAATAATATTTGCTCGCTGTTGTAAAATCAAAGTTAAAGGTTAGAGGTAGGATATAATCGTTTTTCAGTGACTTTAGTAACATACGAAGAATATATTTTAATACTAGTGGTCCGCCCCGGCTTCGCCCGTGGTACCTACATTTATCCTATCTCTCAAGTTGGATCGAACTGCACATGGTGTGCGAATTTTATTGCAATCGGTTAAGTGGTTTAGGAGTCCATTGAGGACAAACATTGTGACACGAGATTTATATATATTACTTAATATTTATAATTAGGTAATTATTATGTGATTTGTAGGAATTACGTAAACTATATTGTTTATTTCTATGTAATAGTTCATTTCACCGTACTGAAGTAAGCTGTAAGGGGAGATAGAAATACGATTCTGAATATGAAAGAAAAGGGCGAACTAATAATCTAACTTCAGAGTGGTAACTTTGTTTAATAAATATAGCACGAGATTAGAAAATTATAAAAAGGAAAAATATACAAGAGTTTTATCAATATTTTGGATTTTAAACGTAAATCAAATTGTTTAGGAAATCATAAATAGCACCATTTGATAAAGCTATGAAGCTGAATAATGTTCTATGAGTGGATTATTTACGTATTATTAGTTTTATTAGAATTTAATTTTGATCGGAATAGGGTTGGTAATAAGTATTATTATAAAATTTAATTATTAATTATTATCTTCTATAAAATTTTCTTCAAATACGATCTATAGACGAATCATATAAATACATAATACATTACTTATCCCTAAATTTTTGTATTATAAATACATAATACAAAAATTTACGAAAAACAGATTTTTACGGAACTTCTTTTATGATAAATTTTTATAGTTATGTTTCCATATTGTTTTTATTTATTTTCATTTAGGTAGAAGCAAGACATGCAGTTGTGCCTCTTGACTTTAGCAGCAGAGAAGGTTTACAATTCAAGGTAAGATTATAATACAATATTGAATTTGCCACAAACGTTACTTTTGAAAGATTTAATTTAAAGTTGATAATTACAAACCTTTTCACTAGGTTTAACAAGTTTAAGGGTGCGTAGCTCAAATAATTAGTAATTTAAGTAACTCAAAACCTACCAATTTAATTTGATTTGTTTAATTTTAGATATTTAAAACAATTTGGTTGTTTATCAGACAAAATGAATATATAAAATTTATGAATCTGAGACAAACATAAACTTCATAAAATAATACATATTATAACAACCGTTTTCTAACTAAAAATTTTTTCACTTTTTAATTTCCACACCACACAAAATAGTAATTTTCCTGATTTCTCCAATCTTCAATTAACCATGAACCTACGAAATACTAACATTTGTCTAACTAAATATTAATATTTTTTTATTTGTTTCAGTATGTATCGACGATACAACCCGACTATTATGAAAATAATAGAGCAGAATATTCCTACAGAGAGCCCAAGAGAAAGAAATTAAAACACAAAAAGAAAAAGATAAATAAGAATGATGTCCAAGCTCATAAGAAGGCTAAACCAAAAAGAAAATATGGCAAACGATTCGTGAAAACCTCTCTAAGAGGAAAGGATTCTAATTTATCAGAGTCGAAAGAACTGGAGAAGGGAAAACCTGTTGATATTATTGTTCATATTAAAATGAATGATTAAAATTTAAAATAACCTGTTTTATTTTTGAACCTAAGTATTCGCTCTATCCCCGACGGTATAAAAGAGAGTTATGTGATATATGTATTTTGTAGGTTATTTTGGAGCTTTAAAGTATTTAACTAAGGTATAACTAAGGTATTTTACAAAAGGCTGTTAGGCAACTAATTATTTTCATCAAACACAAAGAGTGGGAGATATATCGAAGATATTTTTTATAATTAAAATAATATTATATAAATCGATAAACATGGCCTGGATATAATTTAAATTAAGAGATTAATTTGTTAATAAGGAAATCAAATACTGTACGGGAAATTGCTTTCTGGCGACAAAATTGAGTAACCAGGATCACAGATGATATCCAAATAAAAATATACATAATTATTATCAATTGTTTATTGCTCTATTACGTAGTTACGTTATATTTCATAGCTTTTTTCATTTTCTTCTTCTTCATATACTGACGCAGTTTCCTTCTTATACGTTCTTTGATTTTTTCAATAGATTGTCCTTTAGTTGTTTTCAAATCTGGATAATTTCTCGCTATTGTATTCAAAACGTGGGATAAAGTTGTTTCTGTAGCAAATTCTACATGTCGGGCTCTCTGAAATGAGATTCATTAAAAGTTAAAACAAGTCATTATAAGTTTTAAAGAATGTATTTTAGAAGCCTGCGAGGTTGTTCCAATTATATAATTACATTTTTTACTAATTAAGATAAAGTAATTATAAATTAAATATATACTTATATGTTACCTGTAAAACATTTAAATATTAATTATCTTCTACAATCTACATAATAAAAATGTGTTGCTAAGCGTAAAACTCGAGAACGGCTCTACCAATTCGGATAATATTTTGTTGAAATGTGTTATTTAGAAAACACGAAAACGGGGCAATATGGCAGAACAATGCCAAAAAGATCTCATAGAATTTAACAAAAATATATGAAGTTTTTCTGGATAATTAGATACATTTTATACTACATAATAAAACCCGGGACGGAGAGATGTTGTTAAAATATTATTCTTACTAATGGAATAAGTGCTAAGTGAATATAAACAGAGATTATAAAACTGAGTAAGTTTACTTTTTTCATAAAAAGGTAATTTTAATTGAATACGATTCCTGCACTTCTATGAAAAAATTCTTAAAAGTTAGACATAAGATTCTACTTTATTTGGAAACTAAGAAGTAATCTTATAATATAAAAAAACGAAGCTGGGCACACGTGTCAGAAGTGAAACTTTGGCATGATTCAAAGATACCAAAATCGTTGCCTTACTCCATGAGTGACGGTATTGCCATGGCAATTTACTCTCAACGCGCCTACAGAAATTTCACTCCAAAAACATTTATATAATATACATACCCGAATACTTGAGTTGTTAAATATAATATCAGAAGTGTCTGAAGTGTTACCCTGAAAAGTAATAATTGATATTAATGTAGAGTTTTTGTTGTTGGATAATTTTCGGAATGAACAGACCCATTTAAAATTCATTAATTTTTTTCGTTACAGCTTATGTCTCATAAGGCAATAAAAATAATAATCTGCTACTTATATTTTGGAAAAAAGAATTGGAGTTATATTTTTTTTATCAGAAAATAAACATATTAATTTTAGTTCTAGTTTATGTTTGCTCCAATAATATAATATTTCTTGCTAGTTGCGTGAAGTGGATTTTTTGTACTTTCATTCCGTTATAAAGGTGGGAAAATTTTCTTAATTAATTAAAAAAAATAATTTTTAAGAATTATAACCTAATTATTAAAATATAGTATAAAATAGTGGCAGTATAAAATACCTTTTCGATAATATAATTCCCAAATGTGGTATTTGCTAGTAGAGTGATGAAGAAATATAGTTTATATATTTGATTTATCATTTCTCTATATTAATAAATATAAGAAATAAAAAAAATGTTTTAATTTATAATTCTGAGTCTATACATTCGTTTGTTACACTGAAATGTATGCTGTAGGTATTTCAAAAACGTTGTCGAATGTTTTCAAAAGCAACTTTTGTTTGCTTTACATTTTTTTACTGTTTTCTAACGACTATATTTCTTAGACGCAACTTGATTTGATACTTTGTGGTAAAATTAATGTAAATTAATTTCATAGAATGAGGTATCTTTATTTAAGTCATAGTTCTCGTTCCCGTAGGATTTCTGGAATAAAACCCGAGTTCGATGATTCTTTTTTTAGCTGAAAACTGGCTCTTTGCTTGTTCTATTTAAGTTTTGTTATTCCGTTCAGTTAAGTTTTGTGCGGTTTTACTTTTTGTTAAAAAATAATTATTGTAAAAGTTTAGCTCTCCATGTGATTTGAGCTACGTAAAAATTTGGTTTTATATGTTACTAGCTTTCCCTTAATAAAACTATAGGTAGGTATTCATAATTCCTATAGTATAAGTAGTATGTAAATTCGATGAGCAGTAATTCCTTGATTTTCAATAAAATATGTCCAACAGAACTTTCATTTTATTGACGCCATTTTTTAATGTAGTCTAGGAATTAGTTTAACAAGATTGGCTATGCATTAAGTGAATTCACAAATACTCCATCACCACTAGACTGGAACAAATAGAGTTAATGCGATTTCATTTGAGATGAAAAGCATGCAGTTATTTTTATAAATTATTATCTTTTATTAATTTTAACGCTTCAATAGTTCAGATGAAATTCATTGCATGTTTGATAATTAACAATACAGCTAGTAATTATAACAACAACAATAATTATTATTATTTACTAGCTGTATTGTGTGGTTTTACTTGCTATATAGACAGCTATCATTCCAGTCATTTATGCTTTTAAACGTAGGAACTTAGGACTTTGTTCATTCCATTGTTATCATCAGTTATGAAGCCCATATTCGTTTTATGTGGCTTTCTATAGGTCAACTTTCACCACTTTGGCATAGATAATAATATAGTACTACAGATAGTATAATAAGTACATACTATAACATCATACTTTACTAGACGCTGGCTATTGAAATTAAAATCGTTTATTCATCATAAATACAATTAAATACATAATCATTATCTTAATTAATTAATCCTACAAAAAATTATACAAGGATATTATAATAGAACCTGTTGATTAAGATATGAACTGCAGGCTTACACTATATTACTATACTAAGACAGCTTGTAACTTGTAAGTTGTATCGTAGGCCTGCAACCCTTCCTAATTGCAAATAAGGTAAGTGGTACTCATTAAAGGTATTAAAAATTGTCTGATATTATCAATTAAAATTACGTATACATAAAAAATTATATTAATTATGTTCCTTTCCGTTTTAGTTTATACTTTTACTATGGTGTGTTCCTCAAATAAAGCAGAAGGCATGTCTAAAGACTACGCCGTGGGTGCCAAGGGTACCTTACAGGGTCACGTACAATATATCAACTCCTTTTTGGGCAAATCCCGGGTTAGAAGCTGATACCGTATTATATCATGGAAATGATGTAAAGGTTATAATATTTTGTAGTCATTCATTTTAGATTTCCATTCATGATTCAATACTGTTTAGAATGAATGTATGCACCGAAGAGAGAATGATTACGTCATTGAAAATTTGCGAGGCTATTGCTTACGTATTAAAAAAATGCATAGATTAGGTTAAATTTCAATTAGTTAATTAAAACTTCGCTGAACGAACGGTTGCAGCAGTTTTCAGAGAGTTTAATAATTTAAAGCTTTCCTGTAAATGGTAATTCTCGGTATGTAAAATTTAATTATGGCGGTAGTGAGAGGTAGTTAAAATAGACTTTGTTTATTAAATAGTTAAATAATAACCAGAATTAGAGTAACGAACCAGAACTGCGCTTGATAAAACGAATAGGATAAATGATATTATTGTACGGTGTTATTTCAAAACGCATTTTTAAATCATTTGGGGGATTAACTGATGTTTATGAGTCTTTTCTTAATCCCGAAAAACTTTGCAGTACCTGTGGCATGAGTAATAGGTAGTAGGGGGATATTTTTTGTAAATTTGTAACAATTTATTTTTATACAATTGTAACAATTCTTTTACCATAAGCAGAGTAACTTTTTTTCTGGTCAACCTGGGAAAATCCGGGTCCATCAGTCAGTATTATAAATACGCATAGAAATCATAAACAAATACAAAAAATAAGGATTGTGTTAAGACGAATCAGCTAGTTAATTACTGAGAAAGATCGACAATTTTGGTTAAATATAGCTGGCTTATGAAATTAATTATTTTAAACCAAAAAAGTTGTTTACGCGAAACGTGTTGACACGAAAAGCTTCAAATTAATTTCTACTAAAATCAAATAAATATCCTTCCACGTGATTAATTATTCTTTAATTCGATGGCTTAAGGTTTGCAAAAGGAAGGCTTAGGAATTCCTTGAAGAGCAATTACTTTAACGTATTTTTGGGAAAATCTTTTCTAAGCGGCAATCTTAAAAACATTGTAAGTAGCAATTTAGTTAAAACATTTTTGTTTTTGTTGGTATACAGAAATATATTTCTTAGAAATCGACAAGCTATGTACAAAAATCATTTTATATTTAGCGATATTTCTTTAATAAAACGATATTAAGACTAACGTTGAGTAGCTACGTACTATAATGTTACAAGCTAAGTGATTTTACAGTTTTCAATATATAATTTTTGCCTGCTATAAATTGTCAGGCGCAAACAATTGTGATTTATAGCTCGACTGGGCATCCTTACAAGGGCTATAAACATACCTCTGTGAATTATAAAATGTAAAGAGCAGTAGTATTTTGTCTATTTAAATAATTTTCAAATTCATCTTTATTGTTCTTCAATACATATTATTGAAGTTAATTCAATCGTTTCTGAATTCGCTTCTTAAATTTCCATGAAATGGTAAATGGAAAACTATTTCGTTGAACTAAGAAAGGAAATTGAAATCGCAGGGTAAAATATTGTACAATATTTGTTTGTTCGTACTAAAAAGCTTCAAAACTACTTAACATTATACATCATGTCGGAAACAGAAAGATAAATGCATGATATTATTAGGTTATTTCTTCATTTTTCGTTCTGTTTTCATCCCGTGTATGCAGCATCATAATATAAAGCTTTTTATATTAAACTGGCATTTGATAGCACAATGCCATTTGCTTTAAACATGTTTTCTTTATTAGAAAACTAGCGGTCCACCCCGGCTTCGCCCGTGGTACATATGCATAAGAACCATCCTCGTACTTTAAGGAATATTATATAACGAAAAATATTTAACGAAATCGGTTCAGCCGTTCTCGAAATTTGCGCTTAGCAACTGCAGAAGCGTTTAATTTTTATATTATAGATACTTAAATAGGACACTTTAATTTAGTAGGTTAATACGCACATAAATTATGCCCAAAAATACGATGAGTATCAGGTTCGTATTGCAAAAATATTGCCTCTCATGACCTAAAAGTTATCCAAACCCTTTTATCAAAGGTCGTAAAGCTTTGTAGATAAAATCATTGCTTTATACTCGCTTGTAATGTTTATGTGGTACAAATATGGCTTTATTCCCTGGTAGAGGCTAGCGATTAAAGATATTTAAGTATTACGTACATATTATGAATGTTGTTAAAAAAATGTTTTTTAGAATAATATTCTCTTTGGAAAACAAATGTTTTCTTTTCAGGAGTAACCGTGAAATGTGTGTTTAAAGGATAGTATAGTATGATCACAGATAATAACATAATGCTATATGACTAAGTCTAATTTCTTTTTCTACATTTCAGCGTCTATTACACCATTTTAATTATATTTTGTCGAAATTGTAAGCTATTTCTATGTTAGATAGTTCACCAGAAAGATCAACCGTTTTATTGCATATCCCATAGGTACATAAAAATTAAAATTATTAACAGTGGTTTATATCCCAGGTTCATAAGTACCTATTTAGAAGCTGAATGTTTAAAGTTGCGTTAGGATTTTACTCGTAATCAGGTAAATCTAGTTTACTCAGCAGTTAAAAGGAACAATAGTGTTTTGAGTTAACACATAAACTTTGTTCTAATTGCGCCGTGTTTTACTCATTTGTAAGTTTAGTATAGCACACTATGTTACATTTACTGTTACTTTTAAATGTTTTTAGTTTGTCATGTTCAAATGAATTAATACAGGTGAGTTGTTTCGTTTGGCTCTAATCAGTTATAGCACGATTTTAAAGTTTATAATATAGCTTTTGTTTTGTTAATATCGGAATAACTGATAGAAATGTAGATTAAGTTTTTAGAATGAGATTATCTATGTTAAAAAATACTGCAGATTATACCATACACAAAAATAAAATTATCTAGGTAGGTACCTATAGGTATTGTGATAAAATTCTTTATACAATTAATGCACTGGAATATAATAAATGATAATTTCACCGGTAAATGCATTCAAATTGTGGTACCTAATAAATAGGGTTTCAAGTGCCTTTTATTTGACAAAATATCACTTTGAATTTTCAATGGTTTTCTTTTTTATACTTGAAAATGTTTAATTTAAGAAGGGTTCGGTTAAATTGTATGAAATTTTTTGTAGTCGTAAGTATCTAAAATTAAATTAATGTTTGCAGAATGCTTCCGTGTTTAAGGAAAATCAAAACAATGGAGTGGCTTCTTACGTTTCTTTGAGGAATAGCATGGTAAGTTATTTAAGTAGTCGACCCGATTATTATTTAAATTTTCTGAACTTTTCCTGTACCATTTTTGTAGATTATGTTAATATTTAATAATCTACATAATCACGAAGACATCGAGAAAAAATTGTTCTTTTTTGGACCCTATAAAATGAAAATGGAAAATGTTCGAATAAACTTGTATTACAATATGTGTAATAAAAATTCAAATACCAAAAGTTTTATTTAGTTATACATAAATAATAAGATTTCTTTCTTTTACATAAATATTCTAAAAGTTATAGTAAGTTATTACACTAATCAAAACTTTTTCGAAACAAAATATAGATATGAATAAAATCCTTAGTAGGTACCTACGTGATAACACAGACCTGGATTCAATTAATTATACAATAAATGGTTGATGTGTTAGTTGAGATAATGAAACTGTATTATGAGATACATCATATTGTGTTAACAGCTGCTAATTAATAGCAGAATTGCGAAGCTATAGTCTATAGATGTATCTACGAGGTATTGAACGATTATATTGAAGTGATTTGATTAACTAAGAACAGTTGGAAGCGTTAACAGTATTAACGTTAACTGACTGAACTGAAGATAAAGGTGAAAGGAATTTTTTGGGCCTATTTCAGTAAGTTTCGAAGCAATCAATTGTTTTAAAAAATGTAATCCAGTATTGATATTCAATCAGTCGGTCTTTTCTGTTAGTTTTCTAAACAATTTAAAAAAATACTTTAAGCTACAAATGTATGGTCAAACCATTGTAGTTAATAACGTGGCTCAGCTTCATTGATATAATATTGGCTAAATGGAATAAGTCGGCAAATAATAAACATACCTTCCTAATTGTTATATATGATATATCGCATCTTTTAGAATTCCATCTTTTGACGCAGAATATTAGACGTAAAAAAGTCGATTCCTGGAAGGAAGATCTTGAATATTTAAAACATAATAAGTACAGCGATATTATCCGGTAAAGGAGAAAGGTAAATGGTAAAGCGTGTAGTCGTTTCATTTAAGGGTTCCTTTTGAAAGAAATAGCAATTGTTTCGCGTATGCGTTGAAGCTATTATAATTGGATAGGCGCAAAAAAGTAAGAGATGGGCTTATATTGGCTTATCACATACGATGAATTAGTATTGAAGTAACATGAAGATTGATAAGCTCAATTGACAATACTCGTTCATTTTACTACATACGAATTTTATAAAAAAAAACCTGGTCATTAACATGATTTTTATTTCTTTAATGCATATATTATTTCGAACGCACTATGATCCATTGAAATGTTACATTTTTTAGGCCTGACCTTGCATTTTT
>CAJQZN010010748.1:0-12900 GCA_907164685.1 Colias eurytheme | reverse complement strand
CCCGTGGGGGCACTACACGTGGCGCGGGCCCGCCCCGCCCGAGCCGCTGCGCAGTGCTGATCGGGATCAGGGCGTCTTTTGGATCAGCTTTGAGGATGTGCTGCGGTTGGTCTAGTTCTTTGTTGAAGTGAAACTTCTTTATCGGGGTTGAAAAAAAAAATTGAGTGTAACATTTTTTCGTTACGCGTGACATTTTTCCGTTACGTGCCATCTTTTTCTTATCCCTACCACGCGTGATTCGACGTATTTCTGTAAAGTTGCATATAGTAAATTATTTTTTGAAAAATAAGGTCATAAAGAAATTTCACTTCTTACGTGTGTACACTAGTACACGCACACATTTTTTTCTAATGTATTCTGTGTCAGCATTGAGGATATGCTGCAGTTAGTGCAGCTTCTTTCTTATATCTTCTGGATCAGGCTTCTTTCTTCTAATGCCTTCTGGATCAGCTTCGAGGATGTGCTGCGGTTAGTGGCTAAATAGCCACATTTTACTTCACCTTATCTCCATTTCGTTCACGATATGTGAATCATGCAATTTTATTTTTACACTAGCTGCGCCTTGCGGTTTTACTCGCGTGCCTTCCTCGATAAATGGGCTATCTAACACCGAAAGGATTTTTCAAATCAGTCCAGTAGTTGTTGAGATTAGCGCGTTCAAACAAACAAACAAACTTTTCAGCTTTATAATATTAGTATAGATGAGTTCAAAAAATTCTAAAAAGAAATATAAATTTTCATCTTTTATTTTTTTTAATGAGATGAGATGAATACCTCCCGGTGTAGACTCCGGATTGAATATGTTAAAATAATACAATATAATGAAAGGTATGCGGATCGTATTCCGCGAAGTCCCATTGTTTGAACGGTTACTTCACTACATAGTATAAAACAAAGTCGCTTTTTCTATCCCTATGTGCCTTTGTATGCTTAAATCTTTAAAACTACGCAACGGATTTTGATTTTTTTTAATATATAGAGCGATTCAAGAGGAAGGTTTTAGTATATAATTTATTAAGTTTAAGACAAAGCGGACGAAGCCGCGGGCGTTAAACTAGTAATCGTATAAATATCTTTCCAGATATTTTGACTGTATCGACATATGCAAAGTGCGTGCCGGTTGGCACGAGGTGCGTCTGGCTGGTATCCTACCGCCGATGTCTTCGACTCGACACTTGACCTGTTTATTGTTAACCGCCACACAACCTACCGAAGTGGATTTCACGCTTTTTCAGGAAGGGCAGAGGTAATGTATTATTTTTTATTTAGTTTTATTTTTGAAGTGATACTTCTTTATCGGGGTTGGAAAAAAATTTAGTGTAACATTTTTTCGTTACGCTCGACATTATTCCGTTACGCGCCATCTATTTCTTATCCCTACCACGCGTGATTCGACGTATTTCTGTAAAGTTACATGTAGTAAATTATTTTTTGAAAATAAGGTCATAAAGAAGTTTCACTTCTTACGTGTGTACACTAGTACACGCACACATTTTTTTTACTCGTTTATGTGTGGTCTATCGTGCTGTTGTTTAAAAAAGAAAAACATGCTTTCTTTCATTAATATTGTATCAAATTAAAATCAAAGTCAAGTTCAATTGTGTTATAAAAATGAGTGGTCTCATAATCAAAATTAAATGATACTTAAAATGAAGTTACAAAACAAATACTAGTAAACAAGTACAAGGGAATTTAGGATGTGACGTTTTTATGTAGCACTTTTAATCGATAATATCAAATTATACTTCAAATACGTATAAAAACCATTTCCATAAACTTTACTTGATTATAAAAATTATAACGTAAAGTTAATCTACAGAAACTCAGCGAAAAGTCAACGCTCGCAACTCGATCTGTGTGTAGTTGTATTCAGGACGAAATCCGGTCCAAGCGCACAGGTTGGCAAACTTGTTGCACATAGCAAGCGTCAGGTATGTTTTTTTCAAATTAACTCCAACTTATTTTGTAAATATTTTACTTATTTTAGCAACATTTAGTTGTGTTATCTCATGTCTGTACTAGGCACTTAATAAATTTTAATAAGATTGTTATAAAATTCTTGTAAATATTTTTTGAACATTATTTTACGACATTAAGGGTTGTCAAACGTTAAGAGCTTCAAAAATCGTGTTAATTTTTAAAAGAACTATCCATGTTGTTCTCCTTTTTTTTATTTGAAACTAAATTGTAGGCCAGTTCAGCCTTTTTTATATTATATTTTGCATGCTCTACCTTTTAACGTGATAACGTTTTTAAAATCGTTTTTCGAAACTTGTGTCACACCGAAACCTCACGAGCGCGATCGCAGGTATAACGAGAGAGAGACGGACCGATCTCCCGTCTCATCTCGAGCGCTGCCACCAATAAGACGTTATCACGTAAACATCTCGATCGTAAACCTACTTTACAAACAACCAATTTTTTTTTTTCAATATTACAGTCTTATAAACGATTATCTTTCCAGGTGCGCGGTTTCGTCGGCTGCCACAAGATGCTCGAGAAGGGTTTCTACTTGGTCGTCTGTCTGGCTTTCAACCACTGGCATACTGGCCTCGAACTGGCCGATAGTTCTGCCTGGCCGAGACACGTACTGGCCGCACACTCGTCCAAACCACTGGCTGTTGAAAGACCTTCGTTGCATCCGCATATATTGGCAGACGCGATTATAGGTATTACTAGATTAAAAAAAAACGCATAGTTCCTGTGGGATTTCCGGGATAAAAAGTAGCCTATGTTCTGGGGACATACCAAAAATTCATTGTAATCGGTTCAGTTGTATTTGCGTTAAAGAGAAAAACAATCGCACAAACTTTTGCATATTTATGCATTCTTGTGTAACGGATCTTAGTCGTCCATTAACGTATAAATTTAATTCAATAAATATTTTATTTTATTTAATTATTTATTTATAGGGCTGACCCTAGCGAGGGGGCAGCGGCATGAAGGCAGACAAGGCATGACGGCGTATTATTTGACTAAGGTATGTAAAAATATTGGTTTAAAGTTCTTCTGTGAAGCAATTTACATGTGTATTTTGATTTTGAATATCATGCAATGTGATGGTGAAGATTTCGCCGTTTTTTATGTAGAGGTTTAATAGGAAAATTGTAATTTATTTTTGTGTAAGTTACCTTACCAAGCAATGTTTGCAAGATGCAAACTTTATTTTTTTTAATAAAACAAACTCAGGTACAGATTATGCTTCAGAACTGTGGGCATTTTCATCGATGCGTTGCATATTTTTATTTTCAAACTATAATTACCACGAATATTAAATTATTGTGTACCAATGTCTATATTGTGTATATTCGACAAAATGTTACCAAGTCACTAATATACAAAATAAACATTCCCAGGGTTGGGCGGGTCTGGTAGTAATGGTGGAAAACAGACATACAGACAAGTGGATACATGTTAAATGTGACTGCCAAGAGAGTTACAACGTGGTGTCGACGCGCGGGGAACTGAAGACTATAGACTCGGTGCCGCCTTTGCACAGGTAATTTTGATTATCATTTTTAAATGTAGTGAAAATCCTGTCTTTTTTCAATAAATTGAACCGTAGAGCTTAAATATTTGGAAATTGTTATGAATTTGAAAAGTCACTTGAGAAGTGACTACAAATTTACGGAAAATAAGTTTTGACTGACCGGTTGGCTTGGTTGGTAGTGGCCCTGCCTTAGAAGCCTGAGGTCGTGGGTTCGATTCCCACCCGGGGCAAATATTTGTGTGATGAATGTTTGCTCTGTGTCTGGGTGTTAATTATCTATATAAGTATTTATTTAAAAATTATATATTATATATGTTTATCAGCCATCTGGTTTCCATAACAAGCGAAAGCTTAGTATGGGATCAGATTGTGCCGTGTGTTAAAAAAAAAGAACTGGTGGAGGAAGGAAGGTAGAATTCGTCCATCGAAAAAGGGGGGATCCTCAACCAGTCTACTCGACTGGACGGCCGTTTAGGCCCCGATAAAATATGATGTCGGAAAGTATATTTGCTCTGTAGCGAAAACATTTCGCTTGCGCGATTCATTACGAGGTGTCGCTACATTAAGGTTAACAAAGGTGTCATCCCACTAAGTTAAATAAACATCGTATGAACATGCACTATATAATTATTTTTAGTTTAGTGTTCGTGTGTGAAACGAAGTTCGCGTTGTCTCTCGCGTCATTTACAGATTAAATATACTTGTTATCTGTGCTTGAAAACGTATAGCTCGCGCTTTACTTTTTTCTTGTATTCACTTTTCGATATGGCTGTCGATACTCGATTGTGAAATAATTTACAATATACGATGTGATTTAGTAACTGCGTTTTAATTCTCTGTCCAACATTTAGTTACATAAAAATGTATTTATTTTTAATTTTCCAAACGTATTCTACCATTTCAGACAAGTGATAATAGTACTAACTCAGCTAGAAGGCAGCGGCGGGTTTTCCATAGCGCACCGTCTCACGCACAGGCTGGCTGCGGGCGGGCGGCTGCAGGACTGGGCGCCGAGGGACGATGAGCCGCACCACCACCCGCACCACCGCCCGCCCATCGCCAGGAGGTTATTGGGATTGCACGCCCCACGGCTCATCACATAGAGCACCAGCTATATCTAGAGAACTCTATGGCGCTCTATCTAGAAAACTCTATGGTAGATAGAGTCCACTAGACGCAGGAAGACTGCACGCGCTGCGGCCTATTTTATTGAGATGTTGATATAGAGCTGTGCACCGCCCGCTCTAGACTATTGTGACATAGAGCCGCATATACACCTTATACGTGGTGCAGTGTGCTCGCCATCCCCATCCCCGGCATCCTCGCCATCCCCAACCCAGACATCCTCGCCATCTCCGTCCCAGGCATCCTCGCCATCCTCAACCCAGACATCCTCGCCATCCTCAACCCAGGCATCCTCGCCCCCGGCAACCTCGCCATCCCCAACCCAGATATCCTCGCCATTCTCACCCCAGACACCCTCGTCATCCTCAACCAAGACATCCCGCCCGCCCGCAACCCTGGCTTCCTCGCCATCCTCAACCCAGGCATCCTCGCCATCCTCATCCTCGCCATCCCCAACCCAGACATCCTCGCCATCCCAACCCAGACATCCTCGCCATCTTCAACCCAGGCATCCTCGTCATCCTCAACCCAGGCGTCCTTGTCATCCCCATTCCCGGCATCCTCGCCATCCCCACGTAATAAATTACGTTATAAAGCACGTGGCTGTCGCTCTACTATTTACCGGACTTAGAAGTTAGAGCCAAATTCGTAACTGCGTATGCACGCGCCACGTAGATATACTCTCATATAAAACCCATGGGCAGTTTATGGGATTACCATGGTTGTAGGGTCGTTTGGAGAGCCCCTGGATTTATGTAACTATCACAGGTCTGTAAAGCTGGCGATGAAAAATTTGTGAAATAAAAAAAAACCGCCAGAATTTGTAGCTTTTTTGTTGCTAATTAGTTACTATAATGACGATTTCGTTGCTCAACCCGATCGCTGAAAATCGCACGCACTTACTACTTAGAGAGCAAAGCTGCTCGTGATTTATTCTACCGCTGTTGGAACTATGATAAACAAAACTAGAGATGGCAAATATCACCTGCAATTATACTTATACGTTGACTTGACAATATGAACTTAAAAAGCCAAATTTATTAGCGATTGTTCACAAAAACCTTTGTGTTATTTAGTTTTAATTTTCTTGAAATTTTATTTCAAACTTTCTTTAAAACTATATTTGTATTAATTGATGTAACAAAATAGGTGCAACCTATAAATATTGAGACATGATTTTGAAAAGTCAATTTAAATTACAATTCAATAAGGTCTAATTTGTCGAAATAATATGACAGACTTCGGTACCAGTGACTTACTATTGAAGTAAACTGCTAAAGATCTTATTCTTAGAAGAATAAAGTTTTGAATAGTATAAAAAACTCGGATATGACTTTGCAATAAAGGTGAAAGTTAATTATTAAGATGTCTCTTTAAGGCGCATAGACAGAGAACTATAGACTATAGAGCGTTCTTTACAGATGTGAATTAGGTGTGGAAATGTGATAGATATACCGTATTCGTTGACGTTAGAAAGAGACAGCTATACGATTGCTTGTTCTCTCGCGTATTTGTCAATTTGGCTATATCTGTTTTCTGTCTATGGCTTAAACGATAGATTTGGCGTAGGATATGCTGATTGGAATTTTATGAAATTTTCTATGATCATAAAAAAGTGTGGCTCAACAAGTTTTGATACTTTACGTGTGAAATCTACTCCAAAACGTCGTTTAAGCGGTATAATTGTATAAAGTGGCAGTGATTATAGAGTAGCGTAGTTAAGACTGCACTCAAGTGTATAAAGTAGGTGTGTTCATGATAATTGTTTATATATAGTGAGGCTAGCGTAAGAGTCGGTGATGAAAATTCTCATCATAAAGTAGATGTAGGTAGCTTATTCGCTTCGCGTTTGATAATTGACGCGGTACTTTTAATGTTTTACAATTGTTGAAATTTTATTGATTTTTGTTTCTGGCCTGGAATCTTAAGAGTAACAAATCCATGACGTTTTGTAAGTACCCTTGTGTTTTTTGTGTTAATTATTGCATTTGTAGATGGTAAGTTTTAAAAGACAACAGCTATCAAGTATAGTCAGTATTATTTTTATTTTACTTTATTGTTTATGACGAGAGTTAAAAATTTAATTCGATTTATGTTTTAATAACAGTTATTTGACCGGAATTTTGAGATTTTGATTTTCAAAGAATCGTATTTAGAAGAAGAATCGTAGTTTGAATTTGAATATTTCAAACATTTTATCGCAAATCTTGCAAATTACAAAAATCAAAAAGACATTTTTATTTTGTTTGTCAAGAAAATTTGTGAATCCGTGTGATCTTGTTATATTTTTGTATATAATGTGTATTTAGTGTTTGTTTTCTCACGTCCAGTATATTTTGTTAGTGTTTACACTTTAATTTTATGTTCTGTATAAAAATTGTTTATTTAATATAAACATGTAACAAGTTACGGAGAAGCGTTTAATTATAATAAAATTATTGGAACAATCTAAAAGCAATGATGACTAATTTAAGTTTGGATCTTTTACACTTTACTAAAATGTGTAAAAAATTTGACACGCACATATGTGTTTAAAATATTATCATGTCATGATACGTGTACGAATAAAAAGTAAACATTGAATTAACCCATTGACCACCGAGCGGCCCGATCGGGCCGAGACACAATAGATTTTCTATTGTGTCTGTGATCCGAGGACTGACGGATTAAACACTTTTCCGTGATTTGCACCTTAAAACAATGGATCTAAGATTCAATTTTAAAATACTCATATTTTGTATTATTTTTATTATATTTTTGACACAAGTATTAAATAATTCTTGCCAATGTTATTAGCGTACAACGATTTGTTTATTTACAATATTTCTGAGGCCTATTTGGTGTGCAATATTCTTTTTAAATATTTTATTTGGCTGTACATATTAGGGCACGTTAGATATTATACGAATCGTGATTGGTTAAAATTGGATAACGCTCATTGGTTGAAATTTGCGCCTTTTAATTGTATTGTAAACGCCCTTTTATGTACCGACAGCACAATAATCGCACATATTTAAATTATTTAATATATAGAGGTAATGAATAGATTGACAAATTGTATATGTCAAACAATTTTGTAACTTATTTTTATGTGGGTAGGTTCTACATTAGCGCGTGTAGATGAAGGCACAATCACTGTAAAAAGCCATTCTGGTTCACGTACTTGCCAAAGGTGGTAAGGGAAGACGATTTTTATATAGATGGCGCTGAATACGAAAGCTAAATTTTATATAATGCTCATAAATATGATACTAGAACCCTTATTTTTTTAACAATAATATATTTGTCTTTACTTTATCGACGAAGTTAATAGATTCGCTTATTTTAAACTTAGTTAGCGTTATCATACGATATAAAAATATGTAGATGTAAAACTCTGATTTATTCGAAGATTTTTTGAAATTTAGTATTTGAGGGTAATCATAGAAATATGTAACACAGCGTAATATATCAATTTTTGCCTACACAAAAGCGTTGACGTTTATGGATTACATGTATAATTGAATACCACCTTAGACATGAACGAAGACAGTCATTTAAGGTTGACGGACACTAGGACGCATCGCAACGCAAAAAAAGTAACATTTTTTAAAGTCTGATTGCATTAGTTTTTGGTTAAACGTTGATAAACTCATACAAGATAAAAATGTTAAATCAAATTATGCTATTGTGAAATAGGATCAAAATCAGAACATAGGCTTCTGTTGCGGAATCTAGGGCTAGATACAAGATGGAATTTAGTCGACAGCTTGGAGAATTACCAAATATACACTATTCAATAGTGAAAAGAAGTTTACAAAATTATTGCTCCCTCATAAAATATAAGTAATTTCGATTCAATAACAGTTGTATCACGGACTGCAACTGTCTAGAATTACATGTTTTTTACGAATTTGTTGCGTGACGTTGCGTACGTCCTAATGCGCGTGAACCTTTACATAGCACGTAGTATGAGCGAATTGTTTTTTTAAACATTGAATTTTGTAAACACGTGTTCGATATTCCGAGTTATGTTTTTTCTCACGTAAATATAAATAAGGGATAATGTCGTGCCATAGTGTATGCCTTGGCTTTGTTGGCACTTGTCAATTTTCGTCAGTCAGTCAGTAAGCCAGCAAGGCTAGGGAGATTTTTCTACTCGAATGTTTTGATATCACTGTTTTGATTTGACTTTTTCGATGTAAGTTGTTTTGTAGTGATACGGCGCTTATTTTACGTGTTAGATAATACATGAATGCATGTTATATTGTGTAAGGGAATAAAATTATTTAAATTTGAATTGTATTTTTATTACTGACCTATTTAGAATAATAGAAATCCACTATCTTCACTAGTTATACTTTTATTCAATTTGGAATTTCAATACAAAAACTATTTACCGGTTTCAGAACATCGTCAGGGATGTCTTCTGATCTATTTTAGTAATAGATGCTTGTAGTGAAACACAGCTATTAAATTTTAGAATGAATTAAAATAAAGTCGACTGTGAATAGCAGATAAACCATAATGTATGTACGTAATTGTTCTTTATAAATTGATTTTTTATGGTTATCATAATAATTTAATCATAACATTTTGTCTGAACGTCGATAAAATTAAGCTGAAGAATCCATGTAGATTCCACTATTGAAAAATTAAAACTGATTTTTAATAATGGGCTGAAAACTGAAATAAAATGTCAGTCAAGAAGTAAATTTCCACGTGGCTTCTGTCGCCGGAACAAGAGCTATCGCCGAGTCATCTCCGCCGACTGATCTTTTGAATGTCTCACATACCTATAGGTTACTGGAAGTGAACATAGAAACATTTTATTTTATTTGTATAGTCTTAGATTTTATACCTACTGATGTTCTGAATTTTAACAATAAGGATGTAATAAAGGCAATAGAATTTGATAATGAAGTATAGATACGGAATATTATGTAGGTAGTTAACTATTTTAACATTAAAAAAAAATAGATTCGATCATACGTTGGGAATCGAACTTGCGTATTATGTAGTACCTTGGCGACACCTGACTAGTTAGCCATGAGCCATCCATAATCCCACCTCAGCAATCGAAATTATTTCTCTTTTCAGTTTTCATATTATCATCTATCAATCCATATAAGTTTCTTGTAAATGGTGTTATTTTACAATGCTTGCTTAGATAATACAGGGTGTCCCACTGTTGGTATACTAAGCTCAAAGGAGTTTATAGTTTTGCAAACGCTGAGTACGTAAAAAATACTTATAAAATTCCAGACCCATTTTTTTTTCAAATAGATGAATTCTTAAAACTCTATGTGTACACCCCTAACAAGCAACCCGCCCAGCTTTGCTAGCAGCACGTGAGCTATCGTTTAAGATTATGTTTTCATAGACAAAATGCTCACATTAGAGAAGCGGTATATGCCGGCTGCGCGAAGCTAGAGAAGAAAACGTGGATTTTCAGGAAAAATTTTGCAAAAAATTTTTGACGTTATTTTGTTGTTTAAGTATTTTTTACGTGATCAGTGTATGCAAAACTACAATTCCCTTCGCACTTAGTATACCAATAGTGGGACACCCTGTATACAGGGTGTAATCGTTAAGTGTGCACAGGCGATTTTTCCGTAAGTATTACAGATAACAAAAAACTTTAAACTGATATCGAAAGTACTTAACCTAATGAGTAAAATGACCGTAATACATTTTTAAAAATAAATCGAGAAATATCAAAAAAATTATCTTTAAACCCTCCCATACATTAAGTATGAAATATGAATATCCCATATACATTTAATATGAAAGATTTTAGCTTTCTTTTTCTTATTTGGTTTTCTGCTTTAATTACTTCGTAAATTTGAAGTGGCATTTTCCACGCTCTTTCCGGATATTTTCACGCATTTTCCGGATATTTTCCGGGGATTTTCCGAGTATTTTCCGGGCATTTTCCCACGCTTTTTTCGGACATTTTCACGCATTTTCCGGATATTTTCCAGATATTTTCCAGGCATTACCCAGGCATATTCCAGGGATTTTCCAGGCATTTTCCCGCCTTTTCCGGACATTTCCACGCATTTTCCGGACATTTTCCAGACATTTCCCTGGCATTTTCCGGTTGTTTTACGGGATTTTCCCAGGCATTTTCCGGGAATTTCCCAGGTATTTTCCGAGAATTTCCCAGGCATTTTCCGGGGATTTTCCGAGCATTTCCCTGGGATTTTCCGGATGTTTCCAGACATTTTCCGGACATTTCCCTGGCATTTTCCGGAGATTTCCCAGGTATTTTCCAGGAATTTCCCAGGCATTTTCCGGGGATTTTCCTAGCATTTCCCGGGGATTTTCCGGACATTTTCCAGATATTTACAGGCTATGTCATGGAAATGTCCGGAAAATATCTGGAAAATACCCGGAAAATGCGTGAAAATGTCCGGAAAATGCGTGGAAATGCCTGGAAAATCCCTGGAAAATGCCTGGGAAATGTCCGGAAAATGTCCGGAAAATTCCCGGAAAATATCCGGAAAATGCGTGAAAATGTCCGGAAAAACGTGGAAAATGTCACTTCAAATTTGCGAAGTAATTAAAGCAGAAAACCAAAAAAAGAAAAAGAAAGCTAAAATCTTTCATATTAAATGTATATGGGGATATTCATATTTCATACTTAATGTATGGGAGGGTTTAAAGATAATTTTTTTGATATTTCTCGATTTATTTTTAAAAATTTATTACGGCCATTTTACTCATTAGGTTAACCCAGATGTTACTGAAACAATTTTTGTTATCATATTAAGGTGAAATTTACGTATTGTGTCCATATTGCAAAAAGTTTAACTGGAAAAATAGTATAAAAATTCTATCTATTGTGGAAATCTCGGAAAATGGTGTACTTTTAAAAGGACGGTAGTAATATGTACTACTAAGTAGGTAGACTATGATATTAAAATGACAACATACATTTCACATATATTTATGTAGCAATATGAAAGTTTTCAAAACATAATTTAGGATGCAAGGTTACATTACATTTAGGACAATAGAAATTGGCTATCTTGTGACATTCTATACACAGAAGCTGCTTGTCTCTGTACCTTATGATGTGATCTTTTCCATCAAATCCAGAGGTTTCACGGAAACTCTAGCACCTTTACGTTCCTCATTCTTATATGTTTCGAGCAGAGCAGTTCCAACACTTCTACGAATGTGGAGATAATCATAATGGCCCCCTTTTACTTATATATTTGCCAAGAATTATGTATTACCATATCAAGTCCATGACAAGTCAAAGAAAAATACCACTTCTTGCCCCTGATAGATGTCTTGTACAAACCGATGCTCTGGTCGGATCTGTCCACCCCTCCTATTTTCTCGTACTTTTTTTACGACAACTATATATTTCTTCTATTGTTGTGAAAATCTCTTTACCGTATACACAGGCTGAATCGTATCAGAGTTTGATGTTACAGTCACAACACTGTTATCATTCCATTTGCAAAATAAATTTGTTCTGCTCTGGTCGATTGATGCTTGAATGTACCTAGTGGTGTCTTTTTCAATTCTCAAAGGCAGCAGGCAAAGGGCATTTCGCGACGCGATTTTCACGTACTGTGCCAGTAGCCTTTATTCCTCGTACTCGAAGTTCATCAATGAGATGAATGGACGTAAAAAAGTTGTCAAAAAATAAATGGGATGCAGCTTTGCCCTATATTCGTTGCAGTACGTCGGCATACTGCAATACAACGCTTGTACCCAATCCCAGCAGAGGCTGAGGCGATGCTGTGATGCTCTTCAAAGAGTGCATGCGCAAAAAAGTACTCTGTAGTAGTACATATTACTACTGGCCTTTTAAAAGAACGGCAATTAAAACTGCATAAATATCACAAATAAAATGTAATCTAATAGTAGGTAATATATATTTCTGATAAAACACGTTTCAAATTACGTGTATTTAAAATAAATCAAGTAATTTGTTGTAATTTATTCATAATACATATAACTTGATTTATCAATGGAAAATAGCAGAAATTCTAAAATAATTTAAAAATATACCACTGTTATAAAACGACACAACACTTTAATTTTCTAATTCCTACAACCGTGAGGTGCCAAATGAATATAAACATTTTTTTCAAAAATGCCCACATTGTTAATAATAATTTTATTTATGGAGCGTCCTTTTAAAAGAACGATAGTAACAACTGGGTTAAGTACTTTCGATATCAGTTTAAAGTTTTTTGTTATCTGTAATACTTACGGAAAAATCGCCTGTGCACACTTAGACCTCATTCGCACGAGAGCTTTTTTAACGTCCGTTAAAAAAGCGT
>CAJQZN010010747.1:0-27290 GCA_907164685.1 Colias eurytheme | reverse complement strand
AAAAAAATGTATTTAAAACTTAGAAATTTTGCACAAAACCTTATTGCAACACATCAATTTTATCAGCGATTACTAATACATATATAATGGGTGTGCAATATTGTATCGTGAATATAATATGTAGTATAATATTTAGTATTGAGCGTCTTATTATATAAGTTGCTTGGAAAATAAAATAATAAATAGCGATAAAGCCGCTCTTTATATACATATCTATTATAAGCCATCTTAACTATGCCACAAAATTTATTACTTTATATTATGTACAATAAAGAGTATTTCATTCATAAGTACATATATATACATAATTATTCAAATAAATTATTTACTTCTGTTTAATTTTAGACGAGTTTATGCATTAAAACAAATAATCAATTAATCGCTTTTGAAAACCGTTTAAATGTCTTCAATTTCTGAATTTCAGTATACATAATATTATGTTTATTTCAAAAATAGTTTACCATAAACACTCTATACAATATTAGCTTAACTCAAAGTTCAAATAACAACAAACACAAATAAACCGCCCACTTGTATAATCGCATTATAATTATATCCATCTTAATTGTGTCAAAGGTCCCCATTAAATTTGCAGGCTCGTTTCCTGGAATTTTGATACAAAATAAGGGCTATAAAGTAGTGGGATGAAGTAAATTACTTCTTACACTACGGAAGTAATAATGCTATAGTATTATTGTGGTATGGGTAAAATTTTATAAGTTTGGTTTGTTAGCAGAAATACCACTGAATACCTATAGATAGATTGTAAAATGGTTCCACTAAAATCGCGAAGTATTTGTAATTAATATTTTAAAAATATTTTTTTAGAATATTATCAGCAGTTAACGTTATCCTTATATTACTTTGCTAGGTTAGCTAGGTTGAAATATTATAAAATATTTTGTTACAAAGAGATATGTATATTGTATAAGTAGGTGTTTTAATTAATAGTCAACTTGTAAAGCTTTTGACAAATTCGTATAAATTTTGCCAGTACCACCTATCTAACTTCTGTAAAGGCCTTAAGTATATTTCCTTCTCTTTTTGTAGTATAAGTGATAGCATTCGTATATCTATTATAGCACTTTATTTAGTTTATATTCGAACTAGTTGCGCTCCGCGGTTTCACCCGCGTGGCTCCGCTTCTGTTGGTCTTAGCGTGATGATATATAATAGCCTATATATAGCCTTCCTCGATAAATGGGCTATCCAACACCGAAAGAATTTTTCAAGTCGGACCAGTAGTTCTTGAGATTAGCGCGTTTAAACAAACAAACAAGCTCTTCAGCTTTATAATATTAGTATAGATATAGATAGATTAACAAGTTGTTCTCTCCAGGTATAGGAGGTCTCCGCGCAACAGAACTCCGAATATCACCACCCGTGGTCCAGCGAGGGTCTGACGTCACACTAGCATGTAACTATGAGCTGACAGACGCGCCTCTGTACTCCGTCAAGTGGTACAGAGGGAGGCATGAGTTCTATAGATACTCGCCTACCGAGACACCGGCTACAAAGATCTTTCCGTTCGCTGGAATCAATGTTGATGTAAGTATGTCCATGATTACTATTAATAGGATATCAGTTGTCCATTATTATCTTGGATGATAATAAATGCTTGTCCATTTTTAACTATTAATAGGACATCAATATTGCACAGAGCAGCATTTTTCTACCACGATTTACTATTATGATGACCAGGGTAACTATCATTTCTTATAGCAGTAGATATGATTTCTAATTGGAGAAAGTGATGCCGCTATAATGTAATTAAGCTCTGTAATTTTCGACCTATATCTCTGTTTTCCACACAGTTAATTTTTCCACGCGGGAGATTAAACTGCGTTTATATATCATGTTATAGGAAGAGATGATACTGTTGATGATGCATAAGACTTAAAAAATGCGTAGATTTTTGACAATGCCATAATAACACAATACTTTACATTCTAGGGTCACGAGTCACGAGTCACGAGTCAACAATACAAAACTTAAGCCAATAAAGTTTTATTTAAATCGATTTAATAGTGTTTATAAAGAATTCAGAATAAAATATTATATTAACTTATCAAAAACACTTCTTTATGACCCCTTCAAGTACAAGACTATCATAGTTAGCTATTCTCCCAATATTAATTAAGGTTTTTAAGCTATTGCATAGCTTCTATCGCGGGCCTTGAGCGCGGGGAATGAATCCAGAAATTCCGTAACGAAAATCCCTCACGCTCCCCACTCCGACGGGCACGGAGGTGTGGCTTGAAGGCATAGCATGCAATAGCTTTACCGCGGCAGACCCCGCGTGCCACACGTCTTTTTATTATTTTACAGCTTTACGCTTAAAATCATAAAAATTAAACTGGCCTTATTAAATATTTCTCGGATAGCATAAACGTCCATGTTAATATTAAAAGAAAAAGTAATCCGTAGTGAAATTAAGTTTCAAAGGCGACCTGGATAGGGGCCTCTATAAACGAGTTGCGACACTTTCAGAATATAAACTTATAATCTTAGTCGTGTTTTTTCTTGTAAGATTTTTTATCTACCTTTTATCCCGACTTCGCAGAGTTTAAAGATTTCTTTGCTGAGTTTAAAATACTCTCTTTCTTGTGTTTGGAGCCTATTAAGGTTAGATCACTAGTAATATATTGGTGAAAACTGAATTCAAGTAGTCTTTAGGTGATACCTGCACAAGTAAAAAACTTCTTAAGTTTTTCTCTAGTCAAGAACCTCTAATATAGTGATATCGGCCTCTAACATTTTTTACAAAGTATTTCTATAGATTTACAGAGAAATTCAGAATCTTATTAGATATTGATAAATAATATTGATTTTTACGCAAACACTGGAAAGATTGAAATTAACTTCGGAAAAGGAATAGATTAGATTTAAAGTTTACAATTTTTAGTTCCCGTATTGGCTGTACCATTTCGCGAGCAACTGCTATTTTTGAGCAGGCATACTAAGAAGCTTATCTTACGAACTTCTAAGGGGATTCTCTCTCACTCAGTATTTTCACTTGAACTTATATAAGCCGACTTCGAAAAAGGAGGAAGTTCTCACTTCAACTATTTTGGTATAACTTTTTATAGGATGAAACAATTTCGGTTATAGATTTTTTTTTCGTCATCATCATAATTTATAACTTGACGCTTCTTGCATTGTTCTATTTATATTTGATCCATTATAAAAAGTTTATTTGAGCAAAAATTAATATTACAATGATATTAATATAAACATAATATAATATAAATTAAATATAATAGGTATATTAATATGGAGATAAACAAAAATAATTCTTTTAGTTTTATCCTAGATTTTAATCGCTAAATCGGTTCTTAGTAATTATAAGCTTGAAATTATGTCATCGTTAAAATAGACGCATCTACCTTCAGTGGATAATGGAATCCGTGAGATTAAACGTCACCAAGGCGTCGCGTCGTGAATTAATTATAGCGAAATTATACTAAAATATGTATAATATTATTATAAAGAAAACTAAAAATTGTGTACAGTTTCTATTCTCTCGGTATTGTGGTTATCCCGTAATCATTACAGTTGATAAAGAAGAAGAAAAAAGAATAAGAGCAAAAGAATATGTAATGCTTTTGCAATAAAAAAAGAAACTTCTATGTTTTATATAGGAAAAGACCAGTGTTTTGTGCAGCGTATAGAGTGGTTTACTATTATTAATTTTAAGTAATGTTTCTGTTGTAAACTTAAGATTTTACTAAAGAAAACAATGTGCACATTTATCTTACCAATTCATATCAATATAAGTACACAGTATCTGGTATAATTTCGGGTTGTTTATGCACAAATTTCTTAAAATCGGTTGTATAGTTTTACGTAACTGTCCAAACGTTCAAATCGTAACTCATCTCGAAAGATAAAACTAAAGAATAATAATCACACCCACAATATTGGCATTAGCAAGATCAGCACTTACCAAAAGAACTATAAATAAAATGTCCACATTCACCTATAAATTGCGTTTCACTGGCACGCCAGGCCCGAAATTTGGATCCTTAGAGGTTAGGTTCACCGGTCCTTAGATATTTCCAAATGCTTCAAATATACGAATAGAGGACATATTTGATGTTTGAGATCTTCACATTCCCATTTTTAGAACTTCGTATTTGTGAGAAACGATTTACTAGTCTTGTTTGTTGGTGCGTGTTATTGTAGATGTGTGTAAATAGGTTGTATATTGTTAGAGATTAAAACCCTTAGTGTTAAAATTTAGGTCTTTGATCTCAACACTCAATTGTCAATCCTTATCTCAAAATTCGACTAGTTTTATAGAAGCTATTCTTAATCGAATTACTTTAACTGGTCCATTGTTAGGTAAGGAAGCAGTTTCTTCGGAGTTGAAACGACGAAAAACTGTTAGGGTTGCTCTTTTAAAATTTAACTTATGGTTTTGGAATTTCTCGATAGGTATTGAATAAACTGCTACATCAGATTGATTTTTACCACCAATTTATTCCAACAATTATAATGACCAATAATACATTATTATCGGCCAGAACAACCAAAAACAAAGACACTGAAAAATATTATTTTTATAATATTATTTTTGAAGGTGCAAATGAGAAAGAAAAACCAGATAGAAGGGGATGCTTCAAATTAATTTGTGTAGATGAAATTCGATGGAAATGGGTACGATTATTACGTAAATCTGATTCCTTTATCTGAAATCCAGTCCTTTCACAATATTAATTTATTCAGAGCTCTCTAAAATCATGAACAAATTAAAATCAGAAAACAAATGTAACTTGAATATTTCTCACGTTATCAACAATATTTATTTACGCTTCCCTTTTGGATTAATTAAATTCCTAGACCAGCCTTCGGGTGTGGTACAAGGGATAAGCGTGGGCGCTATTGTATTTAATGTATTTTACTTTCATATGAGGTGCTTAAATCAGGCATATATTGGTTATATGCTCGAGTATTACCTTTATAGTTGTATTATTTTCAAATATATCCAATTTTTAAACCGGTTTCAAAACTGAAACTTCTTATCGAAATTGTTTTGTGTTAAAAGGATTAGGAAATGTCATAACATTGGTAAATAGATGCTATCAATGTTAATTAAAAAACTTCATACAAATTTAGAAGTAAATTTAATCGATTGTAAAATTTGAATCATCTGTGTATAAAAATGAAGATTTGAAGTAACAAATTAAAACGAACTATGTTTACAATTGCCCCGTTCAGCTAAGTTACAGAGTACAGTATAGAGCAAACTCAAGGGAAGCCATCACAAATGCAAAACTAAACTATAGCACATTACTTCTTATGGAAATGTCCAATCCCCTCATCGTTTCACAAACACCAAACTCTGAATAAAGCCTCTGCCTCTCGTATATCCTATAATACACTGTAATTGTTATCTTTAAGCTCCATTGTTGCAATGACATTTAGGATAGCACAATTAATTGAAATTTCATTTTCTTAATACGTGGCACTGTTGAGACTGGCTTCATTTGCAAATGGACAAGTGATTGAGGGCTTAGAGGAAATGCTTCTATTGTTTATCATTGACTGCTTTATTGTCAAGTTCTTCCTGATTTATATGATTTTACTCGCATACATACTATATTTAGTTGAGATGAACCGAGCTGAAAGCAAGAATGTGCAGAAAATATTAAAGAAATCAACTATTGTAATTCTATAAATTTATAAATATTGTAATTCTGTTTAACAGCTTAAGCTACTTAATAGTTGTGATTAAGCATCTATTTCACACACTAATATTTTTGTCTCGCTTATGCAAAACATTATGTCCTCTTTTATCTACAGAACTTCATTCATTACATGACACAATAAACACCGACTATTTCCTATCCAATTAAAACCTCACAGACATTGCGTGAGCTCTAAGAAACTATAGATCAAAGGAATCTTAACAGTCTAGAATATCGCGTGCTCTTTATTCCCATCGACTATTCCAGAATTTTTTATAACAACGCTCAACCCAGATGTTCATAAATTCAACCCTTTATCTACCTCTTATTTCGCAGTCACGATAATAACACGATGGGTCATTTTGCTCCCCCTTTGTATTGTACAGCTGAGCTTGAACGGGTTAAGCCGGTATACAACGGACGGTAAAATGTGGCCTGCAATCCATTGGACTCAAGGTTTTCCTTTTGTTTCGTGGCGGGAAAATGATTGAATGGCCAAGTACAAAAATACGTTTCGTGTTATATTCTATCTAGTTACAGTTTTCTTAGCGTTGGATTAGATTTGTTCTGATGTGGACGTGTTTATTGTTGATGTGGCTAATGAAAGTATTATCTTTATATTATTATGAATTGGATTCTTGGATTCTCATATTTATCTAGTATCCAGGAATTGGACGCTTTATTTATCTACAAACGTACAATTATTTACCTTTTTTTCAATTTAAACCTTTAATAAAACAGAACATATTTTATAATTTCCTATAGATGCTAAAATCATTCCATGGACCAAAAAATAGTGTTCCAATTAAATCTTATATATAAAAATGAATCGCAAAATGTGTTGGTAAGCGCATAACTCGAGAACGGCTGAACCGATTTTGATAATTCTTTTTTTATTATATTCCTTGAAGTACGAGGATGGTTCTTATGTAGAGAAAACGTAAACATGTACCACGGGCGAAGCCGGGGCGGACCGCTAGTGATTCTATAAATTCATACTATCACGTTACTTTATACAAACTTACTGTAAATACTTAACTAATTTGTTCCAGTTTGTTGAATAGTCCTTCAATAGTATTGCAGCAAACTAATATTGAATGTCCAACTACAGCGAATCAGAGACTCAACATTGCAGATACTTATAAATACTTCGTTGATATCAGAATTACGATCTACAGTTACCGTCGTTATTTATCAATTAAATGTTGTTTCGTGTTCTCTTACATCGTAAAATACTCTGGAATATGATAGCCTATAGCCTGAATATGGATCAGTAATGAATGATGCCTATTGTCGAAGTTTTCAATCAGCTATTAGGCCTTTATTGCTACTCGTAATGGTCAGGATCAAATTGAAATTGCAGAATCGCCATTTTTATACAACTCTGGTTTGGGGTCGGGTATTGGAGCTCTTTATTGGAAATACAGATTGTCAAAAATAATCGTGGGATTACATGCTATTGTGGCTGTGCAAAATTATTTTTCTTGGGTTACACGTGTTGGAGATTATATACGTATATTTGGATTGATTATTGATTGATAAAAATGTATGTAATTAATTATGGATGTTAATGAAATCTGTGTTGTATTAATATTATTAAATTGAATTCCTTTATTAATCAGTGTACTCATTTACTGTAAAAATAAAATTAAAGGTTCATAGCGTTTTCTTAGAATACGTTATTAATAGCCTCTAAGGTAATTGCGAGCTGTTCCAATAATTAAAACATTGTCAAGATAATAACATGCAATTTAATAAAAAGTTTTTTCATGTACCTTTTTAGGGTTCCGTACCTCAAAAGGAAAAAACGGAACCCTTGTAGGATCACTTTGTTGTCCGTCTGTCCGTCCGTCCGTCCGTCCGTCCGTCTGTCAAGACCCTTTTTCTCAGGAACGCGTGGAGGTATGAAGCTAAAATTTATATCAATTACTCAGGTCTACTGTCCCTTGAAGCTGTGAAAAAATCAAACTTCTAAGCCAACGCAATCAAAAGATATAGCCGTTTATGCCGCAAATTTTCGACACTTGCAAGGGAATCAAAACCTACAGGGTGCTTCCCGTGAACTCAGAATCTTGAAATTTGGTACGAAGCAACGTCTTATAGCATAGATAAAGGAAAAATTACGAAAACCATAAATTGTACTTTGTAAACCTTGCAGGTTTGTACGGAACCCTCGGTGCGCGAGTCCGACTCGCACTTGGCCGGTTTTTATTTATTAGTTATATTTGTATTTATATAGCAATACAAACTAAATTTTTAAAAATGTACTCGAACATTTGTCACCATGCCATCTATTATCTATACTTCTCTATGGAATCTGATAATATGCCTTGTCTTGTATAAATACCTAATAATCATACAACAATTTTGAAATTACTAAAAACAGATTGTACCTTATTCTCAAACTATAATCTACGGGGTACTATATCAACCGGTGCATTGAGAAGTCTAATAAATATCTTGTCCACAGTTGGCCAGATCGAACCAGAGTCAAGTAGTCCTAACAAGGGTTAGCTTCGGTCTGTCCGGTAACTTCAGTTGTGAGGTCACAGCCGATGCGCCTTCCTTCGCCACGTCTATCGTTTCCAACACTATGGATGTTGTTGGTAAGTTAAAATCATTTTTATCATCATGTCCTGAAGATCAATATTGGTCTGACGGATTTATGGAATTTGTAAGCTGATATCTTTAACAATTACTGGTAGCAAATCAAACTCGTAGTATATATTATGTACGTAGATATGATGTACTTTTATTCTTGTTCGGAATATTGGCAGATTCAGTATCTAGAACATTCTGCAACTAGTTAGAGTCGTTTGCAATTGTTGTATCGAAACTTATGGACCTTTCTGTCACACCTGAAATTGGAAAAGTTAACTTTAATATTTCCCGAATAGTTTGCTATATGTGTTTAGTTTTCATTTTAAAATAAAGAACCAAAATTCAAAGAATCACATTTTTATAATCTGCCAATAAATTGCTGCCCTTATTTATTGGCAGATTATAAAAAATGTGATGAAACCATGAATTTTAAAGATTAGTGTTGAATTATGAAAATTTTATATGTATAAATTATATTTGGTAGCTTACAATTGCAATCTTATAATGAATATTAATTTTCAAAATGAATTTTATTGTACAAAACATTGCATAACATACCTTATCACCTTCTACATCAAGTCCATTTTCCAGTGCTACCACCCTCATCACCGACGATACACACAAGCCAGCACTACTACATGCCAGGTGATGTGCTTCGAGCTAACTGCACGTCTGGTCCAGGTCGCCCACCGTCAGAACTGACATTCTTCATCAATGATATTCCTGTAAGTTAACCGTTTAAGCATATAAGTAACAATAGAATTAAGATATTTGTTTCTTTGTTATTAAAACTACAAAAAAAAGACGGGTTGCACTCCGGGAGTGCCGGCAGAAGTGAAAACTTGATTATTAACGTTGAGCATGTTTGATATCCATCCGTCTTAAGCGCGTCACACACGGTGAAGATACTATAATATTTTATCTTAAGATACAGTAATATTTTATACTAGCGGCCCGTCCCGGCTTCGCACGGGCATTAAACATTACATATTTTAGATTTGTTAATTTTAACACATTCATAATAATCGCTAGCTCGCTAGCCGAATACAGTTTATTTTTTATTTTTTTTTTAACTCGTGATATCTTTTGAATGGATTGTCAGAATCGAATAATTCAAAAAGTAATATAAAGATATTGAAGCAGTCTTAAATAATACATCGTTTATTTTGATAAGGGTTGATACCAAGGTACAAATAAAGAGCTTTTTGTAGCGGTGGTATTTTAATTTCTTTTTTTCAATAAAAAAATGCTTATTGTGACATGACTGTAATAGTTAGAGATATGCTGCCGCTGATTTTTTGTAGATAATGGTGTGTTCTAAAAAAATGTAGTATATCATTTTGTTCTATCATCAATAGTTTACGCAGCGCACGCGATGTAAGGTAGTTTTTTGATATTTTTTTCACACCTTGGATTACGTTATCGTAATTTTAGTAAGGATGCCTATTTTTTTTGAAAATGAAATATAGCCTATGTCACTCAGAAATGATGTAGCTTTCCAACAGTGAAAGAATTTTTCAAATCTGCCAAGTAGTTTCGGAGCCTATTCAATTCATACAAACAAACAAACAAACAAAAAATCAAACCTTTCCTCTTTATAATATTTGTATAGATGTATAGATTATAGTATCTTAAGGTATCCGGTATCAGCGTTCTGACCATCATTTTTCTTTTTGTCATTGCGTACTAAGACCCCTGTAGAACCGCCATCCTGTTACAACTGACCCGAAATTTTGTGGGTCATTTTGTCAAATATTACCGTATCTTAAGATAAAATAATATAGTATCTTCACCGTGTGTGACGCGCTTTACGCTTTTTCGATCAGGTCACGTGTCCTGACGCGAGTTTAAGATTTTATACCCAACGCCGATAAAGAAGTTTTCACTTCAAAAAGGGATGTCCCGTGTCCCCTAGGGGCAGATGTATAATGCATGTTTCACTGATAAATTTATTTGACTGATAAATTTTCCTAGAAGCAGGACCTCTCGATTCTACGCTCACGCGTTAACCACTGTGCCAAAGTAGCGGTCTCATTAAACTACTAAACGTTTTAAAATTAATTTACCATTAGAGAGCTACATCATTATAGATTAACATGGGCAATTTTTATTCAAGATTCAACTAAGCCAGCACAAGCGTCTAGCTTACGTAGTACATAAACATCTTATCTTTTTCCAAGTTGAATGGACAGACATAAAAATAATCTTTAAGCTACTGAATATTGGAGTAATATGATTATTTAAAGAGCCTTCTTTCATTATTCTGGTCCCTGAATAAAATTTTGTACCATCAAATATTTAACGTTTCTTAATTTTGTAATCCGGACAAGATTATATTTGAGAGGCTCTTAAGTCTCTCGGCTGCAAAAGAACAAGTTAAGTAGAATCCACTAATTTGACGATTTGGAAAGATTGTGAATTTATTTGACTGACGGGTTGGTAGTGGCCCTGCCTTCTAAGCCAGAGGTCGTGGGTTCGATTTCCACCCGGGGCAAATATTTGTGTGAAGAACATAGATGTTTGCCCTGTATCTGGGTGTTAATTATCTATATAATTATTTATTTAAAAATTATATATGTATGTTTATCAGCCATCTGGTTACCATAACACAAGCGAAAGCTTAGTATGGGATCAGATTGTGCCGTGTGTGAAAATTGTCCTGAAATATTTATTTATTTATATTACATAAGAAAACAGGCGTAAAAAATTTAGTGACGTCATTGTGTTGTTTATCGATAAATGTAAAAACTACTCTGCAATAAAATCTTACTTTTTCTTAACATAAACAACAGAAAACTCCTAGATAAATTAGTTTTTGGACGATAATAAATTGGCCCGACTTATAAAACTGTTTCTAGATTTCTAACTCCAAATAACTCGATAGAAGAATCAAAATTCAAAACTTTCTGCGCTAAACTTATTTATGAGGTAAATTTACGATCTGAAAACAAACTTGTTTACTTTGCTGTGTGTCGTTTTAGAAACTAGATTTAATCTGTGGCTTTGCTTCGTATTGGATACAAAGTAACAAAGTGTAACCAACATTATTTTTCCTGACGCAGACGAAACAAACATTTTTGTACTCAGTGCAGAATTCACTAACTTGAATAGATTATAATCCAAGGAAAAGTTATGCGTTAAATTGGAAGCAAATGTTACAATTTTTCAACAGTTTGTTTGTTTGAACGCGTTTACTCAGAAACTACTGGTCGGATTAGAAAAATTCTTTCGGTGTTAGAAAGCCCATTTATCGAGGAAGGCTATAAAGGCTATAATATATTTACGCTAAGACAAACAGGAGCGAAGCCACGCGGGTGAAACCGCGAAGCGCAGCTAGTATTAACTATAAACGACTACACTAACTATACTACAACTAACTTAAACAAACAAACAATTAAACAATTAAACAATTTATTTATTGTTCAGCATGGCGGTGTGGTCACAATCATTTGGAACTTCCCTTTTAAGTCATATAGACCTGTAGTAGGGAAGTTCCCTCTTCCTTACTGAAATATAGCTACATGCTAACAATACAACACAAAAATTATTTAATTTATATGGTACTAAGTAATAATAAATAGATAAATATATTATATAAGTAATAAGTAAATAAATACAATAAATAAAATCAGAATATTTTATATTAAGATATACAATATACATACATATATATAAATAAAATAGAATAATAGAATAATAACTACTTTATTTTCAAAGCAATTCCATATCTCATTAACTGGAAGCATAAACGTTACGAGGTGCTGAAAAACTTTAAACTTCCACTGTGGCCCGTAATTACTTCGCGCTATAACAGTTTCCGTGTGAAAATTAATAGTAAATTAGTGAAAGAAGCTGTACAAAGTGAAAGGGGTAATTAGTGTGTACGCTTATAGTAAACACCTACTAGTTTTTTGTAGTTTGCGGTTGTAATGGGCTGTTTTAAAATAAGCGATATAATATGTATACTTATTATTTTAATATTATAAAGCTGAAGAGTTTCTTTTTTTGTTTGTTTGAACACGCTAATCTCAGGAACTACTGGAAAAATTATTTCTGCGCTAGATAGCCCATTTATCGAGGAAGGCTATATAATATTATCTCGCTAAGACCGACAGGAGCGGAGCACTGCGGGTAAAACCGCGGAGCACAGCTAGTAAGCGATATATTGTAAAGAATTGGACTTATGTTATTACTTATTAGTATTGTAATAGTGGTTTTTGACTTATAGGTAAACAACACGATATTGTTTCCTTGTATGTATATTATTACCTTTTATATACACCCGGGGCATTCCCTGCAGGATTAGAGAATTGGATCGCCTCCTTATTTTGCTTTGCATATACAATAAATGTATTGTAAATAATCATGAACAAGAATGTAATAAGAATGAACACTATATTATATTACTTAATCCGTGGTAATATAATGAATAAATCGCGATTAACGTCCGTTAAAAAGTATTTAATTTTTAAATGTTCTAATTTTATGTGTTCTCATATATTTGTAACACAAGAAAACAGTAATACTATTAATAAACTAACCAAATAAAATAATTCCTGGTGTTAATATAATTCCGAATGATAATATAACTTATATTTATTTTGTTTTATCTCATTTCAACTCGAGCGTATTCAGATCAAGCTTGTTAATTATATATCTTACACGTGTTACATAATCAATACATAGTATAATATTATAAAAAGGATGAAGAATCGAGAACTCATTCCGTACTTATAAATTAACTAGCTTTCCGCCCGCGGCTTCGCCCGCATTGTCTAAAACATAATAAATTATATACTAAAACCTGCCTCTTGAATCACTCTATCTATTAAAAAAATCACATCAAAATCCGTTGCGTAGTTTTAAAGATTTAAGTATACTATGTAGTGATTATAAATGCTTACCTTTTATCATGTAATTATTTATATAGAACTAGGGTTCCGCCCGCGGCTTCGCCCGCGCAATCAAAGAAAAACCCGCTTCCCGTTCCCGATTACATCATTTTCCCGGGATAAAAAGTAGCCTATGTCCTTTCTCGGGTATCAAAATATCTCCATACCAAATTTCATGCAAATTGGTTCAGTAGTTTAGGCGTGATTGAGTTTAACAGACAGACAAACAGAGTTACTTTCGCATTTATAATATTAGTATGGATCACGACAAAATCAAAAGGGATTTAATTTGGTAATTTGATAGGTATAATAATTACTAGATTTCCGCCCGCGGCTTCGCCCGCGTTTTCAAAGGAAAACCCGCATAGTTCCCGTTCCCGTGGGATTTCCGGGATAAAACCTATCCTATGTGTTAATCCAAGTTACCCTCTATATGTGTGCTAAATTTCATTGTAATCGGTTCAGTAGTTTTTACGTGAAAGAGTAACAAACATCCATACAAACTTTCGCCTTTATTGTATTAAGATTAAAGATATATTACTATTTATTAATTTACAGGTCTTCAAATAACATAAAAAATAGAAGTTAGGCAAACAAAAGGATAGTTCTTTTATTAATACTCGTACGATTTGCAAATACATGTTTTGCTTTATGAATAATATAGAAGTCATAGTATTTTACGGATGATTTTTAACACCAAAGTGTATGTAAATATATCTTTTTGTAGACAATAATTGAGTCTAGGCAGTCCCGTAGGATAAAGAATAAATAAGCAAGTTAAAAAAGGTTAACCACCTATGGTCCGCAAAGAATAAAGTTAAGAGACAAACAATAAATTGCATTCTTGCCTCACGGTTAATTATTTCCTAATAACTGGACGTGCCACAAGGCTTCACTCGCGGTCGAATCCGCGAGCTTAGTATATATATAAAGCTTAGTATTATATATACTAGCTTTCCGCCCGCGGCTTCGCCCGCGTTTTCAAAGAAAAACCCGTTCCCGTAGGATTTCCGGGATAAAACCTATCCTATGTCCTTTCTCGGGTATCAAAATATTTCTATACCAAATTTCATTCAAATTGGGTCAGAAGTTAAGGCGTGATTGAGTAACAGACAGACAGACAGAGTTACTTTCGCATTTATAATATTAGTATGGAATATATGTGTTTGTGTGTTGTTCTGTTAAAAAGCTACACAGCTATTAAAATCCGTTTAATTGTTTTCTCGTGAAATAAGAACAAAAATACATCCTCTCAAATAATTCTAAAATCTAATTAATGACAGGGTAATAATTAAATAGAATACGAAATAAATATACTGACATGCAAATATCACCTTTAAAATAATTCAACTAAAGGTTACAATCACATAATTTGAAAGAATCCTTACAAAGTAACTCAATATTCCTAGAAATTTCAGCAATCATGCTTATTCGAATTAGTTACGGTTTCGAATAACTTCAATTGAACTTAGTTTCTGCAAAACTGAGGTAATTAAATGTTAGCATAGAATAAGTTTTAGTTAAGTCAATTATGCAAGTTTTGGTGGAATGCGTCAAAATGCAAATGAGCCAAATAAACTGGTGGAAATTATAAGTTTATGAATGCAGGTTGATGGTCGCGTTGTTTTATTTATTTCTATTTACGAACAAAGTTTCATGAATTTAGAGATTTTAATTGTTATTATAATATGTACAAGACTATCTTTGTTATGGAATGTGACCTTTACAGTTATATTTTATAGATTTGTTTAAACAAATATTTTTTTCTTTTCTATTATAAAACTTAACCAAAAGAAATGTGATCAGTATTTTTGCAATGCATGCTCATTTTTAGTTATTCTGAAAGAGATAGAAAGCCAATAAAGATCCGGACTTCAGTTTGCTTTCAACTTCGGATATTGTTGACTAGATTACGAATGTGACTTTATCTACGTTAGGAATGTATTATCTTCTGTTATATTTCTTTACATAAGTTTAATTTTAATGAATGCTAGTGCTAGTGCTTTGCTCTTCAACAAAATAAAAAATAACTGCTCCTTATTATTTCTCTAGGTAATGATGTAGGTACCTACCTACTTATCCATACTAATATGTATTATAAATGCGAAAGTAACTCTGTCTGTCTGTCTGTTACTCAATCACGCCTTAACTACTGAACCAATTTGCATGAAATTTGGTATAGAGATATTTTGATACCGGAGAAAGGACATAGGATAGGTTTTATCCCGGAAATCCCACGGGAACGGGAACTATGCGGGTTTTCTTTGAAAACGCGGACGAAGCCGTGGGCGGAAACCTAGTTAAAAATATATAAAAAAATTGTACTTTTTATTAAAATATATTTTTCTTTTTCGTGGTATCGCCTGATGGATAAATACCGATCTCATTCTAACGACTCCCATTTGTTTTCCACTGCACGTATCGCGATTAAACATGCATTCGATAAATCTACATTTTAATGCGAAAACAAAGATATTTTATCACTACAGTAACATTACAAAATGAAAAGGTAGACGTGCTATTGTGTATTAATATAAAGACAATTATAGTATAGTATATTAATATTGAATAACAAGAATATTATGTAACAAAATATAAACGAACTAACTGTACCGCGGTTTTACCTGCATTGCCCCGCTTCTATAGGTCTGACCGTGATGATATAAAGCCTATATCCTTTCTGGATAAATGAGCTATCTAACACTGAAATAATTTTTCAAATCAGATAGGCGCGTAGTTTTTAAAAGCTGACCCATAGCTCCCGAGATTAGCGTGTTTTAACCAAACTAACAAAATGATCAAACTATTCAGTTTCATAACATTAGTATGTAAATATTGTAATGTAAAAAACATATTCCTCACCTCCCATTGCCAACTAAACCTTTGTTAAACCTTATTTAAAATGAATTCAATTATGCACGATTATAAACACAAGCTTATTTCAGGATTTTCTTTTATACCTACATCATAATTCAATACAAAATAAAGTTATTATTCTGGTCCGAGCCGAAAAGTTCATAAAGCTTTTCCAAATACGCAATAAATACTAAAACAATAACAAACAACGTTAGGTATTCACAAACTCGACCCGAATAACGAAATATACCTTTCCTAATGTTACAATTTATTTCCATAAACAGAATATTTGATTGGGCCAATTTACAAATTTTCAGGCAATCATACGTTCCTTCAAAGGGATAATGTTTGTAATAAAATATACGTAGATTTGTCCAAAGTTTATGTAATCATGATAATATTATCAATTTTATTTGGTCTTGTTATCTTAATAATATTATGAACTAGCGGTCCGCCCCGGCTTCGCCCGTGGTACATGTTTACGTTTTCTCTACATAAAAACCATCCTCGTACTTCCAGGATTATAATAAAAAAAGAATTATCGAAATCGGTTCAGCCGTTCTCGAGTTATGCGCTTACCAACACATTTTGCGATTCATTTTTATATATAAGAGAAGATGTTCCGGTTCAGTATTTTCATGGAACTTAATAGACTTTAAATGTAAATTGTTTCTATCTTGTTTCTATCTATATTATGTTACATGTCGTTATATTTTAAATCGTTCAGGCAGATTGTAATTTTAGTTCGGTGCATTTAGATCAAAAGAGCGAATGCTCAGTCTATCCTTGGTCTATCCCCAAGTAAACCGTATATCAAATTATTTTAGTGTAAACAGGCGTAGAGCATTCTTTCGTTGTCCTTAAGTGCGTTTGAAAAGATTCTATGCAATGTTCTAATACTGAACAACACTGAATACGAGTTTTCGTTTACACTAAAAGATCACGAAAAATTGCTCTTGCTCTAGCTCTAGGTTCGTTTCGTCTAAAATAACATTCATAGTTACACAAAGAATATGATTTCTACAAATAAGAATTATTATGTGTACTGAATAACCAATAAACGAAACGTAATTATGTTTTGTCTTTATCTTATTTTTCCATTACATTTCCTAGAAATCATTCCATAAACATTATTCAATCAGACACTTTAATATCTTAGCAAAAGTATGCTTTTTAAATCTTTTGAATCGTTATCACAAAGGGTTAAATATTGAAGCTTTATGTTAATTAATTTCAAAGTTGACTTGTGAAGCCATTTTAATATTTTCTTTTAATTTATTAATGATCACGTTGAGAGGTATAACTTTGTACCTTATTAGCAATCTAGGACAAATTGTCAATTCAAATAACTATGATACTATGATAAATTTAAAATATAGTAAGTATAGCATTAATCATCTAGCTGCTAGCATCTCGACATAAAATGCTTAAATTCATTTATCAATTTTGACTATTATAATATCATAATGACCTACCTAGGTATCACTGTCAAAGACGTTACTGATTATAATTATTTTATTCGAATAATTGTTAATACAATATTTTCCCCAAAGGAGGAAAAACCTTCTCTTCCATCTTCTCTATTTATAGTAAATTTACTTCATAACATTTGTCTCGCGCATTGTATTGACTACCTTTACAACAGTAATAACATCTCTATATATAAAAAATATTAATGCATAAAAATAATATTTATCAGGTAATCAAATAACATCTCCATACAATAATTTATCTTCTCACCAGGTAACGCCAGGTCTCCATAGTGCGCAGCCAGCACCAGAAGGGCTGTTCCTATCAGAACTCTTCGTGCAGGTGCACCTCTGGCCAGCGCACTACGAGAGAGGAGCGCCCATACTCCGATGTGAAGCGAAAGTCGGAGACCTGTATAGAGACAACGCTGCTGTCGCGTTGTACTCTGCTAATAGTGACCCTAAGATAGAAAGAGGTGAGTTTTACTATCCTGCCCTTGATGCTGTCTAAGCTGTATATTTCCAGTGTTAAAACATGACAGTGCCGTACAAGTAGTATTTTAAAGCGTAGAGTGAACCTCCCATACTATACCTATACTATAAGTAAGTGCGTATGGTGCTCGCTTACTTATACTTATGCCATAGTTTAGCTTACCATCAGACGAGATTGTGGTCAAGCGCTACCCTATTGTCAATAAAAAAAATGTCCTGTCCCCATACCACGATGCAGCCAGTACTGCCCACGAAAGCAGTATTATTTTCAGTATGGAAAAATGACAGTAATATTTAGACAGTCTGGCGTTATCACTGGAAATAATACTGCTCTAAGATATCATGGTAAATGATTGATGTTAGACATTGATATTGTACTGTAAAATCTAGCTAGTAGATATTGTACTTTATGATATTTTGCTTAAGTATATTACTTTTAAAACAACCAACAACTATGACGTTATAGCAAAAATTACAGTCATCATCATCATCATCATCATCATGATGATGATGATGAATATAATAAAGAATTATAACTACGGAGAAAATTGTAGGAACTTCTGAAAAAATTTTCGCAGAACTAAGTTAGTAATTCCTAATAATAGTTTTAAGCAAGTTTAATGCATTTCAAGTCATCTACTCACACACATACTCACTTCAAAGATAACTCAATTAATACGGTCGTAATTTTATTCAAATTCTACGTTGATGGAAATTTTGCATCTTATCTAGAGAAATTACTTAAAAATAAATATGTTTTATTGCATTTCCTTGTTCCTCAACATTGTTAAACTTACGATCAATAACACCGACAGTTGAGAAGAATCTAAATATAAGAACAGAGTCCCTCTGTGCCACAGGAAATTGTCTTCGCAAATGATCCCGCAGGTCATAACGCACGCTCTCAATGACCTCTTTGCTAATCTTATTGCTCTGCTTTCCTGTTTATTATGAACGTGTATCATATTATTGTGCGGTGTACTGGGAATTCATATGTTGCGATTCGCATTCCGTTAAGTGCCTATTTCGTATGGTTAAAGGTTATACATTGCAATGATACTTCAGCAGTTTTATCTACTATTTTTAGATGAGTTTGCGTAAGGATGTTTCTTTGATATTACTAAATAAGTTAATTCTTTGTGATAATGATCTACACATTTCTGAATTGAAAAATTTGAATGTTAAATATATAATTAAGTAACCTAAATGAGAAGTAACTTTTTTGGAAGTTTAACAAACGAAATATTAAAAAAAAACTATCTAGAAACTACAATAAATACGAATTCTAGTTCCAAATGCGCTCCAAAATCTTCCGAAAATTTCCCTCTTCTTTTATTAAAACAATCTGCTTTCAAATATGGCAAACAACTTCACCAAGTCATAATTTTTCAACCATCTCCCTTGGCAATTGATTTTAAATTGAATGTATACTAAAATAATGTGTTTTTTCAGTAACCTCGCCGGGATCCGGAGCCAAATTGCAAGTGTGCCAAATTTTAATTCTACTATGTATCATCGTGTGGGCTAACAATACATAGAGTATAGCTGTGTCTTATATATCCTGAGAGAAAACCGCAGTAGGAAATGTACATGCCAATAATGATAAAGAATTAAATGACAAAACATAAGAAGTAATCATTATTATACACAAACTTTGTATGAAAGGAAAAAAATTAGGACATGAGTACAATTTGGTTTGTATAAGTTTTAAAACAGAGACAATTATAAGGAAGGCCGTTAAGAAGATGAAAATATTTGGAGGAATGGATGAACTAATAAAATACGAATACATGAATCCTATACAAAATTACACTCTTTCCACTAATGATTACGAACGTGGTAACTAATGGCAACGGAACCTTTTAAAAGCGGCACTAACTAGAATTTTTTAACTGTAATTGTTTTGTATAGGCCGTTATGCCTAACAGCGTTTGTCCATTAAAAATCCGAGGTGTTTTGTAACTTTTCCTTTCATGTCTCGTCTCAAAATGGCCGCTCTGTGACGGTGCTATACTAAGGAAGCAGAGCTAAGTTATGCAAATTTTATAATTACCGTTATGTATGGATCAATTCCAAGCCACATGTCTTAAATCATGAGAAATGATTGCATTTTGAATGATATTTGATGCCACTTGCAGGAGTTGAAATAGAATTCAAATTGAATTGATTTATTAGGTTAAGAAGTAACTCAATTTAGTTTAAAAATTTATGAGAATTTCTGTGATGTTCATGTAATTTATTGGTACTCGGAATTTGTAATAAAACATTGTAAAATGAAATAAGATATTAATTACCAATATAATGAATAACAAATCATTGTAAATATGTTAATTTGATTTGATGTGTTCAGGAACATAAGAAATTAGGTAATTGTGGTGTAACCAATGTTTAGGCATATTAATTTTAGTTTAAAATGGTGCAAATGTCGTAAATATTGTGTAAATTATATGTAAATACACTTGTTGAATAGATAAGTTTAATTTTTGCAATGATGTTTAAATGAATGAAAAGAAATAGCGAAGATGACGTAATTAAATAATCTGCCTACTTCCATGCGTCCGACATAACGAGTGAAGACAGCACATTATCTATCAAGACAGCTAAGTTTTATATAATTTAATCAAACCATTAGTTCCTTATTAAAGACAAAAGCCATTGTAGCGATTCATTTTTTGGGCAATGCATTTACGCATACATAAGGCTCCTGGGGAAATGAATTATGTCGAACTCCCACTAGAAAGACTCCACTGTGCTCTTTCGAGTCGCTTTCATTGGTGGGGTCGTGGATATTGTTGTAGAATTAAGAAGAATAAAGGCTTATTCAAACTGGAAGTTATCTGCTACCGCCGTGGGTAGCGGTTTCCCGATTGGTTCACGATTAGTGTATCTAACTAATACACTGCATAAGGTAGCGATAACTCTCCGGTTTAAATAGGCCTTAACATCAGCTAGACTTTGAAGATGGTTCTCTCTCAGGATATGTACGTATTGTAACATATTTTATATAGATGTAATATAGTTGTAACCAATTCGAAATGGATTGTGAATTTAATAGTACTGTACCTAAACGAGCTGCTAATTATACCAAAGAATGTAAAGACTAAGATATTGTTGATTTAATACAAATTATATGTCGAATGTGTGTTTTATTTTTGTTCCTATTATGATATTTTAAACACTCTAAGTGTCTAGGGCATTATTTGTGTTCCTATTTGATATTTTAAACACTCTAGGGCATTATTTGACGCAAACAAACGCGCAGGCGTCAGCTAATTTAACTTTTATGTACACTGAAGATATATGAGAAAAACTTAATGTCCGCCGTTTATTTATTTATTTATTTAACTCTTTAATAGTTGTACAGAACAGTTGTACAGAAGCCTTAGAACTACTTACACATAATCAGAGTACAACTATTTTGGCGGCCTTATCACTTAATAGTGATATCTTCCGGGCAACCACGGTAAAAGGTAAACAAGCAAAATGATCACTAATTGGCGGGACGAGAACAGAAAAAGAATAATTAATAGCAATAGCCGTTAATCATGTAAAAAAATATAGCTGAAAGAACACTTTCTATAAGTACTAGTTTACATGAGAAAGTACATAAATTAATACTGTATTCTATAATAATTAATCACTTGACGCTTATAAGTAATATTATGTTAGGGTCGGTTAATGTAAGCAAAGGTTTATATTATAATGAAGATCCCAGACTAATCCACTACACTAAACTTGACTTAATAATTATAATAGTTTAAAAAAACTAAAAAACACGCTTTTAGTTCGGTTTTTATAAAACGCGTGTTTTTTATTTTTTTTAACTATTATTTATTTTATCAAATTAGTGTATTGTCATCGGTCTTAAATAAATCTACAAAGTTTGAACGAAATCTGGCCGTTTAAAGTGGGTCAAAATCGCGCCCAAAGAAGTCGGTTACAAACATACAAACATACAGGTGAAGCTAATATAAAGCGTGTAATAAAAAGGTTTCTAGGATATTCCATAAGCAGGAATCCTTATAAATCTTTCGCGACCGATGTATCCACGTCTTTTTAATGTTCTAGTTCCTTTAGAAAACAGTTGCTTGGTATAATTGCGTGTAGTGAATAGCCCAGTGAAATTAGGTAAAAAAAGGGGTCAACCTCGGAATGAAAGATAATAAGCTAGAAATTGGTAAAAACCTTTGTTTTGTTACCCTAAATATTGTCTCAAAAGTCTCAAATGCTATCGTGTCCGCGTCTTAAGATATTGAAGGTCAAAGGTCACAAAAAATGATTTTTCGCGAATATCTCGGTTCCTATTGCTTAAATGATATTTTCACCTATTATGAAAGTTGGAGAATATAAAATTCTCTACAACTTTTGTCTAAACTTTTTTTTTATACGATCAACCGTTTTTGCGGTAGAGCGCGAAGAGTGCGCAGCGTACAGTCATATATGAGCTAATGCAGGGTCAAGCGTGAGTTACGGTTATAATTAAAAAAATTATAATTATTAAGCAATGCCCATTATTTCTGTACTTATTCTTAATTATTATATTTAATTATTCAACTATAGTATATTATTAATTCTGGATTATCTATTTTAGTTATATTTTAAAATAAAAAGACAGTAAGGAAATATATTTTAGATATATCTTTATTTTTCACTAGCGGGCCGCCCCGGCTTCGCCCGTGGTACATATTTCGCAATAAAAAGTAGCCTATGTCCTTTCTCGGGTATCAAAATATCTCCATACCAAATTTCATGTAAATTGGTTCAGTAGTTTAGGCGTGATTGAGTAACAGACAGACAGAGTTACTTTCGCATTTATAATATTATGAGATTGATATGTTGACGGGCTGCTACACTTGTTGGTGGAAGTGTTGACAATTGTACAGGTTTATTTAGTTTTGTTAATTTGATGAATTGCGTGTAGCGGAAATAATCAAGGTTGTCCTCAGATTCTGGAGCATTATACATATAATGCCAAAAAGATGCGCACTCCATTTTAAAATAAAGTTTGTACGGGGCAGTTTTCTTGTTGAAATACTTCCACCAGTTTATCCAAATTGGTAATTTTCTCCAATGCTCTAGTAACACTTTTTTTTCTTTTTTTAAATCGGCTATAAATAGAAATGATCATAGGGTAGGGACAAGTATTTCCAGTTATATAAGTATTTAAAAATTTACACGTTTTAAAGGAAACATAATATAATGTCGTTTTATTTTAAAATATAACTAAAATAGATAATCCAGAATTAATAATATACTATAATTGAATAATTGCTTAATAATTATAATTTTTTTGTCAATAATTGACTTTATACAACGTACTGATAACCGTAACTCACGCTTGACCCTGCATTAGCTCATATATGACTGTACGCTGCGCACTCTTCGCGCTCTACTTCAAAAACGGTTGATCGTATAAAAAAAAAGTTTAAACAAAAGTTGTAGAGAATTTTATACTCTACAACTTTCATAATAAGTGAAAATATCATTTAAGCAATAGGAACCGAGATATTCGCGAAAAATCGTTTTTTGTGACCTTTGACCTTCAATATCTTATGACGCGGACACGATAGCATTTGTGACTTTTGAGACAATATTTAGGGTACCAAAACAAAGGTTTTTACCAATTTCCAGCTTATTATCTTTCATTCCGAGGTGAAACCCCTAATATGACTGGGCTATGAATGTTGACCTCATGAATCGCAAGTGAAATAATAGGTAAACAAATAATATTAATAATGGATGATCAAAAATATTCGGTTCAGGATACAGATAGAGAAAATTAGTGTGAATTATATCTGTATTAACTCTAACTAAAGATGAACTATTTTTAATTGAATCCTTTATTATGGTAACAGGGGCCGTATTAGGATTTCTTAATTCCAAACAGTTTACGCCGTAAATTGATACTGGCAAATTCATACTATACCAAAATCAACAATGGCTGGTTATTGCAATCATAATGTAAATAACGCATAATGTAAAAGTTTGCCGTAATTTTAATGCTAAAGCTACCATTTATATAGAAAGCAATATAATATCTAGACAAAATTATGACCCGAAAATTTAAATTTCACAAAATACCCCCAGGAGCAAACACAAACACATTATATAACTTTACAACAAATTAAAAGTAAAACCATTGCAGCAATCCACTGAAAAGCGTTTACATGTAAAATTCCCAGTCAAATTACGAAACATGCCGTTACGAAAGTACTTCTGACACGTAAACCGAATTTAATCGGAGTTCCGAACTTCGAGGCAAGGAAAAATAATATTCCTCCAAAGTTTTCGCATTAAACTGCTTTATTATTCACAAAATGCTGAGTTTGACCGTTTATGGCATTAAGAATGCAGGGCGTAACGTGTTTCAATTATAAATATTGTTTGTTGTTAAGCTTGGAACGGCAAGTGGTTTTGCTGTGGTTTTGTGAGTTTTACCTTCTTCGTCTTGAAATCTATGCTAATATTAGAATGCTGAAGAGTTTGTCTGTTTGATTGAACGTGCAATCTCAGAAACTACGGACAAGATTTGAATGGATATTTTACTGTTAAATAGTCCATTTATCCAGGATGGTTATAGACTGTATAGTGTATATTCTCACGGTAAGGCCAGTAATAGCAGAGCAATGCAGATAAAACTGCGGGGCACAGCTAGTCAAATCTATACAACTTAGAGAGAAAAGATTGGAACATTTATTTGTTACGAAAAGAAAATAGTAAAATATTATATAAATAGGTACCTAGTATATAAATATGTGTAGGTGAAAGGATACAAGATTAGCAGTCACTTGAGATTTAAAATATCATGAACATCCTTATCGATTAACATATTTTTTGGCGATTGGTGAAGCCAGTAAAAATGCATATTTTCTACTTTAATTAGTTCTAAGTAGATCAAAAGGCGGATAAATTTTTCCATTTAAGCGCACATGGGTTAAAATTGAGTTCAGTTGTTTATCGATCATGTCGTAAAACTGCTTATTTTTTATTTCGTGTAAGGCTTAGGATAGGTTATTTATAACATAATATTACTGAATTTTAACTGAATCGATTTTATGTGAAGTTCATACCTATTTTTTATTTTATTTAGTGAGATAAAGCAAAAATAAAATTAACTGGACGAAGTCGCGGGCGGGAATAGTCATTAATAATATTATAAACGAGTACTCGGAATCCAGTATTTATAAATGTTCTGTAGCTATGAAGTTATAATTAGCTTGAGTATAATTTAATTAAATAATTAAACATGGATAAATCTATTCACGGACTGTGATGGATCTCCGAATAATTCATGAAATGTCTGAAAATTAAGTTAACATTTTAATAGATAAAATAATAGAAATAAAAACGTATAATTTTAATCTTATCTAAACATCATTATATGATTAACTACATCTTAATAGGGATGTTTTGTACTAAGTTTTGTGAGTATGAGATGAATGGCTGGTTTTATTTCGAATTCATTCAAAAACGGCTGGTCGGATTAAGATAAAATTAATTATTATCTAACTACGAGTACTTCTCACTTTAAATTTATAAAAACACAACAGATAAACTGAGTTGGTTATATTTGTTTCTTCTAGAGAATATATATTTGTAACCAGTTTTCCGCCCGCGGCTTCGCCCTCTGTCTTAAACCTAATAAATTATATTATACTAAAACCTTCCTCTTGAATCACTCTATCTATTAAAAAAACCGCATCAAAATCACTTTCGTAGTTTAAAGGATTTAAGCATACATAGGGACATTGGAAAGAGATAGCGACTTTGTTTTATACTAGGTATGTAGTGAGTAGAGTAATAAGCAAGCAGAGAAGTGAATAAATGACAGTGAATCAAATATCACCAACAGATGTTACCGGAAACCTTCGCGGTATTAAATTGGAATATCATTTTGCAATAATGTGTGAAATCCCGTGCCTTCGTGGGGTATGAAGCCACACTGTAGATATCTCAATATCTGTTAAAATACGTCTTCGATCTATACTAATATTATAAAGCTGAAGAATTTGTTTGTTTGAACGCGCTAATCTCAGGAACTACTGGTCCGCTTTGAAAAATTCTTTCGGTGTTATATAGCCCATTTATCGAGGAAGGCTAGGCTATATTATATCATTACGCTAAGACCAACAAGAGCGGAGCCACGCGGGTGAAACCGCGAAGCGCAGCTAGTTCTCTATAAAAAACTGAGCTATTAAAATTGTGTCAAATCAATTTTATGCTCATTTAAAAGCCGCAAATATTGGAGGTATTTTTAATTCTTAGAATAAATCCACGATCGACGACTCTTTTCCTTGCTTTTAAACACTTACAAAAATGTGAAACAACGTACCTACTATTTCGTTGTTTTTCATAATAATCGATAATCACATGCTCGTACGATAGTCTATACATTTAGACAGCCTCAAGTGAGTGTGCAACTCTAAAACATTTCACCGAATCCTTCACAAGAGTGTACTCCAGCTGGCTAGTTGTAAAAGGCCACAAGTTGAGCAAAAAGATTCGCTCGTCATATGGACAGTGAGGGCCCTTGACCCGAAAACCTTCTGGAGTGATGTAATAAAAATGAAGCAAAACAACTAACGCGGGTTTTTGATGAGCACCGTTAGGTTTTGGAATACTAATTATCTACACCTAAGTTTTTGTAGGTAAAAAATATGTTTTATGAGCCTGTCCTACTTTAGGTGTTCAGGGAATTCTGTGAGAAATTACTGGGTTTTCCACAGGATTTAAAATGTATTACAGAACATGTTTATTTACTTTTTAACGCATATAGAAAAGCTTTTTTTACCTCGTTTTGTTTCTATTCATTATAAAATACCAGTGTCAGAACATTGTGTAATATTCCAACATAAACGTTTTTATTGTGTTATGTTTCAGCTCTATATTTTTATAAAATAATTTCTAAAAGCACAAACACAAAAATTTCACTAAAAATACTTTAGAAAAATTCGATTGTGGCGTATTTTTACATCTTCACATTGATATTATGTGTATATATAAAAATAGAGAACACATACGTCTGTCTGAAAATATATTAACTTTTTACTATGAAAAAGTTCAAAAAGCACAACAAATTGCAGACAAAGACGAGGTGGATGTAGACTAAGCCTTAAGATTATCCAGTCTCGCCTTGAACCGCTATTTCATAATAATTTTCGCTCCAAGAAACCAAAGGAAATATTATTTAAACAGAATTTAATGTGAATAAAATATTTGTGTGATAAATTACATAAATACATCTTAAGGGGGCGCATAAAGCAAAATAACCAATCTTCTATTAGATGATA
>CAJQZN010010746.1:0-12090 GCA_907164685.1 Colias eurytheme | reverse complement strand
TTTTTATGTAGAGAAAACGTAAATATGTACCACGGGCGAAGCCGGGGTGGACCGCTAGTTTATTATAAAATTGGTCTCATTGTATTATCACGCCGGTAAAAGTCGACCTATATTCGGATCTTAGACCACAATATCGATTAAACAATTTAAAAAAAAACAGACTTTTTTTTTATTTTACTTCATACATTCAGTTTCAATATTATTGTTTAATTTAAGATGTAGAGAACAAAAAAAAGTAAAAAAGATATCACTTCTGAATATAGGAACTATCAAATAGATTAAAAAATACGTCTGAGGAAGGAATAGGTAATTAAAATAATTAATAATATTAAGATATCTTAAGTAATGTAAAAAGTTGAACCTAAATGTTCTATAAAATAAAAGCTCCGTTTATGCAGAGCTTTTTTTTTAAACAACAAATTGTTTCTGGTCTTTAATTAAAAATAAATGTAAAGAAAATTATTACATAATTATGTATTATGTATTAAAATAGCTCCACAAGTTGAACCTAAGTTAAAAAACTTAAAAGCATCATTATAGATAGTGAAAGGACAAAGTCAATTGTGATATGAAAGTAAACGGCCTTGTCTCTCGACACTTTTATACTTTGTAAAATCATGAACCATATACCATATTTTAAAAAGTGCTAAATCTCGTGTTTCTTAAGGGCCCTTAGTAGGTGAAAACGGCAAAATGGACTGTTATCTATGTGCTATAATTGAAAATATTGAAGTTTTATCGCACTGAAATTTCTAATATGTTAATACATATCTGTAATCAGAACAAATGTGTGATGGGATGACTGTTTCTAAAACCCGATTGGTGATAAAATTTTGCTCGATAAAAAAATCCTGAAGTTACCTCTAAAATATCATATAAATGCATGAGTAATAATTCGTATAAAATCACAAATACATAGGTATTTACCTTCTCGATTTCGTGTCTTTTTTAGATTTAGAAAATACTAAATATTTTCATTCAATTTTTGATATATATAAAAATGAATCGCAAAATGTGTTGGTAAGCGCATAACTCGAGAACGGCTGAACCGATTTCGATAATTCTTTTTTTATTATATTCCTTGAAGTACGAGGATGGTTTTTATGTAGAGAAAACGTAAATATGTACCACGGGCGAAGCCGGGGCGGACCGCTAGTTTTTGATAAAAATGTGAATGGCACTTACGATTTTTAGTTTCGAGCACGTTGATTCTATACTAAACGCGGATCCCCTCACCCCTCACCAAAGCGAGAATAGCTGAATTTTCGCTGACCGCCTAACCCCTCTTATCCTACTAAAAAAAGGGGTGTCATGTATTCGAGACGTTTGGACAACAGTTGCAACTTATTATTCCAAATCAATATTTCCTCTATATTATTATACATTATGATACCTATATGATGTGTTTATTTCCTCGTTAACAGGAAGAATATGTAACTAATTTAATAATTAATTTTGTTTATATTTTATTCATATTACACCTTTTGAATATATTCACAATATAATTAAATGTATTTGTAAGTATACTAAGAATAAATAAACTTTATTAGTTTACAAAATATGAAAAACTTTGATAATAGTGAATCCAGAATAAGAAAGCTATATTTGATTTCCTCGTAAGGGATACTGGATAAGACCTTAGATTGAAAACTTGTCAAAACTGTTATTGAAATAAATTAGAAAAGCCTTTGAAAAACAAACATACAAAATACGTTTTATTAATAAGAATTTTTTATATTTAAACATTTTCAGTGTACAATAGATACTAGAAATTTATAAAAACGTTTATGATTATTATTATATGTACTGTAAACGGTGTAACGAAAAAAATAATAAAATACGTATTGCGTTTAAAACTTTATTTCCATCATAAAAAACCGGTCGTGTGTTCATAGATCATTAAATTACCAAGTGGTGTAAACAGATGGGTACACTGAATGAGCGGTAATCACTGGAGTGCCCACCTGTTCAGTGTAAACAGTTGGAGAAGACTTCACCACCACGTGTTGGGCGACGGGCGTCAGGTAAGCGGCGTGGGCGACACTCGGCACAGACTCCACCACTGTTGGTGTTACCACAGCTTGCGTCACTTGTTGGGAAACAACAGCTGGGTAGGATTTTACATCAACACGTGACTGTTGAGATACAGCGCTTCCACCGACGTAATTAGTCGTCGCTGGGACAACGCTCACTGGAGCGGATACCACAGTAGGGACTGACTTGACTACGACAGGCGATGAAACGTAAGATTTCACAACTGCGGGTGTTGATTTAACATCTACGCGGGATTGGTGGGACACAGCAGCTGGCACGCTGTATACCGGAGAAACAACAGAAACGGCAGGCTGAACTTCGGTGTAAACTGGCCCGGAGACTAGAGATGGAGATGACTTAAGAAGAACACTGTAGTGCGGTGCTGCTACGCACGCAGCAAATAAAGCACTTAACACCACCAACGATCTCATTGTGAACGAGGTCTGTGTATAAGTATTGAACAACTGTGAGAACAGTCACTGGACTAATTTCGATTGAGATGTCTCCTAATATTTATAGTAATATGCCAAAAGCATTAATTACAACTATTTAGGCACATCGGAAGCTAATGCTGACGTCCTTGATAGATGTTGTATTTTTAGTATTCTGCAAGCTAAATTAAAAATTTATATTGATTCGGAACAATTTATACAGCTTTATAAACAACAACACAAACAATGGTAAATAAAGTGTGTGAAAATATTATTTACTTAGCTTTATTGAATATTCATAACATTAGTAAGTATGTAGACAGTAGAAAATATATCAATAAAAAGTACCTATTGTGTGTTCAGTTAGAGTTGATTAGAGTATGTAACACAGCTTATGAATGGCATTGTATGTAATGTCTGGGAATTTTTTTAATATCCTTACAGATTTTGAAATTTCAATAGCACGTTATCACTTGTTAATCTTGCAGTTGCTAATTTAAGTGTACAAAATATTGTGAAACGTAAGCCAAATATGCGCAAACATAAGTTAATGTTTCTCAAATTTAATAATAAAAGTATCGCGATTAATGAAACTTAATGGCAATTAACGTTTAAATATTTGTATATGTATACGGGATTATTGCGTAAAGCAATAAAGTCACGCTTGACTATTTTCACGCAGCAAGTAATATAAATAAAGAGTAAATTATAGCTTGTTGTATAATTATAAGAACACTTGACATTTATTTATTGCTAAGAATCTAGTTTTTTAAGGGCAGTGGTTCCGAATATCCGCCATTAAATATTCAGCTGAGAATAAAATTAGGTGAATTCTCTGGTGAATTAATCTATGCTTCCATACTAATAATATAACGAGTTTGTAAGAATGCGCTATTCTCAAAAAGTACTCAACCGTTTTATAAAATTATTCCGTGGTAGTTGTATACGTAGTATATTATTATTAGTCTGTGGTGGTAGGAAGCGTGCGTGATGCCTGAGAGCTGTAGGCTATATTTGTATCACAGGCAAAGCCGGAGCGGACCGCTAGTTTATATAAATTAAAATTATACAAAATATTATGTTATTGATACATGGAGACCACAGTTAATAAAGTATACTTAACTAAAATACCACGCTGAGGAAAAGTTATCCTTAAAGCCTAAATTCTTCCTTATTCAGATATGTACGTGTTTCCGTGTATGTACTATGTACATATAAATAAGTCCAAACTAGCTTTTGCTCGCAGCTTTTTATAATAGCTAATACCTAAACTAAACCGTTATTGAATCCACCTGGAGACACAAAAAAATTCATTTTAATCGGTCCAACCATTTCGGAAGAGTCTAATAAAGGATAAATACAGTTCTGCTGCATCCTCCCATAAATGACCCTAAAAGAACTTAACACGTACAATGTACATGTCATGTTCATTGTACATGTTTCGTTTCCGTATTCCGATCAAGTTTTTTTCAAGGATTTTATAAATTAATAATATCGTCACCAATGTCAATATAAACCCCGGGGGTTTATCCGACCTTTCGAAAAATCATTTTTAACTTGATATTATAATTATTCAATTATTATTTTAAGAACAGTGCCACCTATTGAACTGTCAACGTACTTCGACGCTTGTTAAAATCATAGTATTCGTTTTGTATAAAATAATAGTTCCAGTATGCAAAAAAGTTTCTCTTCATTTACTCTAGATGTCACTATTCTAAAACTTAATTATAAAATACCAAAGAGCCAACTATTCGATTGCATTTTTATTATTTGCAAAGTGATAGGCAATATAGTAACTGAGATGAGAAAACTGTACGATTTTTCCATACAATACATTCTTGGACACATTCTCATATATTATGTACGCTTGATATTCAGTATATATATTAGTCAAAACTACTGATAATAAGATAACATAATTTTAAGATATTTACATTGATTACACTTTACAATCCAAATAGGATTTCATGGATAATAAGTAATAAAAAACTGTAGCGCTAATTATTTTATGTTAAATTCTCTCCCTCTCATACCTCTATATATTTTATAAATAATTTTCTGCGTTTTAGTTAGTTTGACTTGCTATAAATGATATAATAAATTACAAGTTTCAATACCATGTAACATTGTTACATGTAAATTGTACCTACACGTTAGGACTTCAACTGTGTCTCTACATTAAACCTACATACCTAGTACATATGTAACATATGTATTTGTGATTTAAATTGTGTAGGAGTTTACAAAAAACTTGTAGTATGATATGTTAAATTTCTAGTCATTATCAAAAGTATTGGATAGTGCAGAAGCTGAATTATAAAATTCCCAACTCGGGCAAAGTTAGAAGTGGCAGCTAGTCACAAATTATGCATCAATTATATTGATTTGGACGATAACAGTAACACCTTATTTATCTATATTTCCCTTATGCGTGGGCGTCTCTTCCTCAGTCGATTTTCATCCATAAATCAAACGTGAATATTAATTATTATTTTCATTGCATTCCGTCAATGAATTACGGCCATTGTTTTGTTTATGCTCTTCTAGCTTTCGCCCACGACTTAGCTCGCATTGTTTCGCCATAATAAATTAAATAGACATAATATACATTGTTATCCTTATGTAAACTATCTTTATATTAAAGCGATGTGTACTCTACGATATCAAAGAAATTATCTAGATGGGTTATACAATCAAACTTCTATATAAAATTAATGATACACAATCTATATTTATGCTCTATGATTAATTGACTGCATTTATACATTTACACAGGAAAACTTCAAATTATGTTCCATAATGGGTATACTAAAATCTTAGTAATTAAATGACCGGTCCGGTTAAACCCGACATTACAATCCAGGCCAGACCAGAATCCTTGACGGGAACCTTAGGGAAGCCCAGCGTTACGTGCGGCTCGCACAATCGACCAAAAGTAGGACATCGAATTAATCGGCACAGAGACATCTGAGAGTCGCATTGGTTTTCATTTTTTTGATATCGACTGGTTGTTTTTGTTTAATAGGCACTTAGATCGTATCACAAATTAAATATTCGTGTGTTTAGTTTTATGAAGAAAAATGTATAAGAAGGACGTAATTTTTAGACTATGAGTCTGATAAGACCAATTAAGTAAAGGTCATATTTTATAAAAGGTAAACGAAATTGAAAAAAAAATTCTTTACTATCTTTTATTTCTAATTATGCACTATCGTTAAATGTTCTTGTCCGAATAATTTGCTACAAAATCATATTTCTTGGTGGTATTATTACGATTAGTTTCTTTTCCTTACGTAATAATCATTAATTTATTATTATTTTTATAATATGTCATAATATAAATATATTATATAAACACATAAGAGCTACTCCACGTCTTTCTTGTTCCACAAAAAAATACTCAACTGACCTCCGCAGCAAGTTGCAATAGGCGCAGTTCGGAAAACCCGCGACTTAATTTGCAATAGTATTTTTCTAGTAAATTATTACTACAAATAACGAATTAATTGATTAGGTAAAAGGAAAAATATTCGTTGTCAATTATACTTAGTAAATTTTTATACTTCTTAAATAAATTCATGATACTGATTTCACAAAAAACCTTATAACTTATTCAAAAAATTCCCTCACTAAAGAGCTACATCATTGTTACATAATACCGCTATCCAAAATCAACTCAACGCTCATTTTGTTTTTAATTAAGTAACGGTTAACTGAAAAAAGGAAAAGTATAGAAGAGTTGAACACTGCTTTACAATGGAGCCGTAAAAAACATAAACTAACATGACCGCTGGATGCGGTCAGCGGTTACATAACTACGGCCGCGGCGTCAACGCTCTCAATCCTCGACGAACCAAAACAAATGAATATAAAATAAAAAATAAATAAATAAAGCCTTTATTAACAATCTAAATGTTACATTTCTTCTTAAAAACTACTTAAGTATTATTAACATGTAAGTTTATGAAAGCAACATAATTCAAATATTATTGTTTTTATTAGACACCGGTTTTATGATTGTCTTGCTCTTTGGCATAGGCCTCCCCAAGAATTCTCCACATCGTTCTATTTCTCGCTATCCTCGTCCAGCATGGTCCTGCCACCTCCTTTATATCATCTTCCCATCTTCGATATTGCCTTCCTTTACTTCTTTTATTGTATCTAGGGCACCATTCCGTCACCTCCCTCGTCCACTTTTCTATCTTACTTCTTGTTAAATGTCCTGCCCATTTCCATTTCAGCTGTTTGATTCGGTACTTTATGTCAATAACTTTAGTTTGTTTTCTAATTGTTTTTAGCCTAATTTTGTCCTTTAGTTTTACATTTAGTATGCTTCTTTCCATTCGGTGTTGGCAAGTCTCTAGGGATTTTATGTTCTTCTTCGTACAGCTCCATGTCTGACAACCATAGGTCATGCTTGGTAGTATGCATGTATTAAATATCTTCTTCTTGCCTTCAATTGGAATATCTGCGTTTTTCATTATGTCTCTTAGAGCCCAGTATCTCTTCCATCCCAGGGTTATTCTATTTTGCACTTCTTTTGTTGTGATGTCAGTTTGAGATATTATTTGGCCCAAGTATGTGTATTCGTCGACATATTCCAGTTCAACAGCACTGTCAGATTTAATTGGAGTTTTTATATAATTAGTCATTAATTTTGTTTTACTGGTATTAATTGATAATCCTACCTTTTCGCTTTCGCGTATCAGTTGCTCAATCATAACCTGGAGAGTGTTTGAATCTTCACATATTAAAATGAGGTCATCTGCGAATCTGAGATGATTTAATAATACTCCATTTACATTTATACCATATTCCTTCCATTGAAGCTGTTGAAATATATGCTCCAAGGTTGCCAAGAACAGTTTGGGTGATAAGGGATCTCCCTGTCTAACTCCTTTACTAATGGGAAAACATTCTCCTGTTTTTTCTGTACGTATTTTAGCCTGCATATTTGTATATATTTTCCTTATTATGTTGATGTATTTACTATGAACCTGTTGTGTGGTGAGCGCTTCCCATATTTTATCATGCTTCAGTGAATCAAATGCTTTATTGTAATCTATAAATGCTAAGTAAAAGTGTATTCCATATTCATTGCATTTCTGGATAATTTGTTTGATGGTGTGGATGTGGTCGATGGTTGAGAAGCCACTACGGAATCCTGCCTGTTCTTTGGGTTGATTTTCTTCGATGATCTTCGTTATCCGGTCAAGTATAATCTTGGAGAAAATTTTGTATACGTTCGACATTAACGAAATTGGTCTATAGTTCGAAATATCATCTGTTCTTCCTTTTTTGTGTAGTAAAATTATTGTAAAATTATTGTAGAAATAAACAAATGAATATATCACATACTAAATAAGCAAAACCTTATTTGTATACTTGTATTAATATACAGTAAAGATATCAATAAGCACAAACATCAGAATAGATGATGTATTGTTTGTTAGTTTACACACAATTATATACTGACGCCGCTTTATTCTACGAAAAAAGTATTGTTTTATACATATTTATCTAAAAAATATTGTATCTAAGAGCCAGCATTTTGTATACCATGGTGCGTCTTATGGTCACTCGAACATATTTGTTTACAAGTGCCAGCCGCCGTAAGCATACATTCTGAATAGTGAATACATACCACATGGTACATAAACTAATAACCTAATTAAGTGTACCAACTATCGACGCAGTAACTGAGCTAGTCATCATTTCGAGCAGAAAGCATGGAATGAAATGATACCTAATAATACATAATTATGCGTTGCGTAACTTCATATATGGAAGAGCGAACTACGACTATTTCCTTTATTACTAGTGTATTTATTTTGTCGTAAAGTTATAAAGCATTATTGAAACATAGTATGTGTTTGTTTAAGGGTGAAAGGTAAAAGGAACATAATGATTTATTTTTGCACTACGTAAAAATTTAGACAAATGTAGAGTGTGCAAGGTTTCAAATAGGTACATAATAATTTATCAAAGAGAAGATGGGTGAAAAGTTTAAATTTTATTTGTGTAGATGATGTTTTGACGGTGTATACTGTATATATGTATATACTAAATTTTTTCCATTTGAAGTATACAATCTGAAATATACAAATATGTAAAGAAAAATGGTAAAGTTAAATGTTAATTTTAGGGTAACGTAACGAAATAACTATTCTATTGAAGTAGGAAATAAAATAAAATAAATGAATTAAAATCATTGGTCGTATTTAATAATTTTTCATATTTTAAAATATCAGAATATTGTTATTATTGTCCTGCATATGAACACCTACATATGACTGTACCACAATTTTGCAATGGCATCCAAAATGCGCATCACGCGCGACCTTGTGACGTCACACATTATTCATGTTTATTATTGAACAAGACCCAACTTATAACCATAAGTATTGTACAAGACTTGGTGTTAAGAGTCATGGGTGGAATGGTTCAGCGAACTGTTGCGCAAGCAGCAGCGTCAGCGTGTATTGCGCCCGCGCAGGTCCGGTTTCTGTTGCACTGGAAAGCCCGTCTTGTGCAAGTCTTCTAGCGTGTAATGCCAAATAAATCCTGGTTATGACCCTATTTTTTAACTTAAGTGGAACGCATGAGACTTAATCGTGTTTGCTATTGTGATACAAAATGTTTTATTAATGCTGTAGGAATTATTTCAAAATCTATGATGAGTTGGTACACTACCACATTGCTGTCATATAAATATTATGATATAAATAAGTGATTGAATTCAATTTATATTATTTACTAGCGGTCCGCCCCGGCTTCGCCCGTGGTACATAATATTTACGTTTTCTCTACATAAGAACCATCCTCGTACTTCATAGTCCGGGATACATCGCCCATTTTTGCAAGTGATTACTATCAAGCTAATTTTTCGTGAGTAGCTTTATTTTGATGAGATGCCCAATAATTTCATGTACAAAACTCTCGATTGTGGTAGCTACCAGAGGAAATAAGGATAAAATATTTTGATTTGATGGTTCTCAAATATTAATTACTAACTGAATGTTTTTTTTTGTTCTATCTCAAGATAATTATCTAAATTATTCGAAAAAATATTTGTCCTACAAAATCTATGGTTTGATCAAAGAGTCCCCCTTTCCAATGTGTATCGATAACGAAGTCATCATAAATGATTACTAACCAGCTGATTTTTTTATTTTCACTTATTTAATACTTATATAATTCAACAGACATATTGTCCTACAAATTGCGTAATAAATATTTGAGAACCGTCAAATCAAAAATTTTTATCCTTGTTACCTCTGTAAGCTACCACAATCGAGAGTTGCGTACATGAAATTATTGGGCATCTCATCAAAATAAAGCTACTCACGAAAAATTAGCTTGATAGTAATCACTTGCAAAAATGGGCGATGTATCCCGGACTATCAAGGAATATAATAAAAAAAGAATTATCGAAATCGGTTCAGCCGTTCTCGAGTTATGCACTTACCAATACATTTTGCGATTCATTTTTATATATAAGGTTAGCATTATGAAGTAAATGGAGTAGATTTAATATAAATTTGTTTATTAAATTAATCATGTACAGTGAAGAGAAGAAGCGAAAGAATATCATGTATCTACTATATAATATAATAAATTTTTATCTTAATCTTATTTGTACTACATTATTTGTTTACAAACGTTAGCAATGAGTCAGTGCTACGTCTATGCTAGTTTATGACGAATAGATATTCTATAATTAGGCGCACGCGTTGAACTCTTTTCTTAGCAAATACCGAAATTTTGTCCAACGACGTCATAACTTGTCTCGCTATGAACATATCGATTAAATTAATAAAAAAACTGTATGTTTAAAATAGATATCAATAAAATTTGTTTAAAATTAATCAAAACTTAATGGGTTGAATAAAATGATTGGATAATATGGCTGTTTTATTACAATAAAAATATTTTTTTTCTTTTATCAAAGTGCAATCGTATTTCGTTTACCAAAATGTTATAAACAATTTAAATAACGTCATTTTAAATAAATACGATGAACGAGACAGGAATTGGAAGAAAACTATTGATATGCATCAATGTTTTGAGTCGTTATAATGTAGATATGAATTTGACATTAGGTATTTTGAAATGCTTTTTTTTTAATGAAAAATAAGAACTTATAATAGGCGAAGGCTAATAAAAAGGAGGAATTAACAGTATGAGTTACATATTATATGAGATGTTTTATACATAACTATAATATTTTAATACTTATATGTTTCCTATATGATACCTATCATGTTTTTGCTATTGTTTTCGCTATTGTTTGACATCGCTCTAATTATAGATAACCTGAGAAGTAGGATTAAGTAATCAATAATGTGTTACGAATATTATGTATTCTAAACAATATGTAACTTCACCTACATATCTTATATATATTCTATCCATAGTATATAAAAGGAATTGTCATATAGAGAGAAAGTAGGCCAAGACAATTATAACCAATTAGGGTGGTACATAAAGCAACAGCTATTCAATGTATTAGATAACAATATGCTACCATTTAAGGTCTATGTTTTTAAGTTTTTATCTATATGCTATCTGCTTTATTACATTCCTTCTATGTTTATCTACTACGTCCTATATTTTAATATATATAAATCTCGTGTCACAATGTTTGACCTCAATGGACTCCTAAACCACTTAACAGATTATAATAAAATTCACACACTATGTGCAGTTCGATCCAACTTGAGAGATAGGATAGTTTAAACATGTAGGTACCACGGGCGAAGCCGGGGCGGACCACTTTATATAGGTATATGTTATTTATAACTTTAAACTAAGTAGGTGTATTTAATTGTGAATAATTAAATATCTAGAATTTAAAAGCATCTGACACAGAGTGTACATGCTATTTTCGTGTTTATAAATTTTCATTCAAACTAATGTATGTTTTCGAAATTAATCATAAAAATTGGATGAGTGAGTGACGGAAGTTATTAGCAAATTAGAAGATGAATCTGGCACTTTACGTTTATACACATTAGTTACCTACGAACAGAGCAATCATTGTTGTTGAATAATCATTTGAAAATCAAAGTAACCTTATTATAATAAGTTAAATGACCTCAAGAGCATCAATTTCACATAATTGAACATGATTTCAATTGTCAATTGTATTTTATGATCTCTTCAAATATCTAAAGAATGTGTAAAATAAAGCGACTTATAAAGATTCCCATAAAGTGGTATTAGTTAGATTTTTATACTGTTATTGTTTCTACTCGTATACACATTCATATAAAGACTCATTGTACCCATTGATGTGCTTTTATTTAAAAACAAATTTACGTCGTGAAAACTGAAATACAAAATAAAATCTCATTTTTTTCCTAATTTAAATTATTCAAATCGAAAGCATTATAACTCTTCAAGTACCCGAAATTCAATACAGGAATACCTAGTGAATGAAAATTTTGGCATTAAAATATGTCACTATTTTTGGGATATTTTACCACTTTAACATCTTCGAAGAAAACTTTTCCATCAAAATATGTATTCAAATTGACATCCGCTAACCTCACCTTTGTGGATATCCCTATTGCTTAATGGTTAGGGAGCCAGGTGCAAATTTGGTTAACTATTTCCTCTC
>CAJQZN010010744.1:0-12727 GCA_907164685.1 Colias eurytheme | reverse complement strand
TGATGTGGTTAGTTTTGCTAATTTAAAAACTCAAGAGAAAAGAAAAAGGTGAGGTTCCAGTTCCTTCCGGTATATGTCGAATGTATGTAACTTTGTTTGCCAGCACAATAAAGTGTAAATAAATATAAGTAAATCACATGGCCAATAAGATGAAATGTAAAAACTTATCAGAAAATTTCAATGAATTAAAATATTTTTGTGGATAAATTTACTAGATACCTACGACAATGTGGATTACTAGCTTTCCGTCCGTGGCTTCGCCTGCGTTTTCAAAGAAAAACCCGCATAGTCCCCGTTCCTGTGGGATTTCCGGAAAAACCTATCCTATGTGTTAATCCAAATTACCCTCTATATGTGTGCTAAATTTCATTGTTATCGGTTCAGTAGTATTTGCGTGAAAGAGTAACAAACAGACATACATACACATTATACACATATCTACATATAATAGGTATATCCATCCATACAAACTTTCGCATTTATAAAATTAGTAGGAACTAGGAAGTAGGATATAATAAATTATGGTATGATGTAGATGCCATAGAAGCTTTATTGCCAAGATTTTACTAAATTTTAGATTTAGTAAAATATTCGTAACAAGGCTTTAAATAAATTTGGAAGCTTTAATAGCTGCCTGTTAGCCTGTAAAGAAAGTTTTTCCTCCAATACACGCAAAATAAAACATCGTAAGTACATAAAGAAAATATTGGCATCACTACATTATTTTGCAATTGTTGGTAGGTATAGTTTGAAGTTTCAATATAATATTTTACGATAGGATTAAATTGTTAAGTACGTACTTAATAGTACAAAATGCCAATTTAAAAGAAAAAACTTTTAATGCAAAATAGACTTAAATTAATTCACATTGCTCCAATTCAACCCCTTAATAAGTATACTTAATTTCGAAATTAAAGTACAGATAATTATTTTTTCCTATTATTAAACAATTATTTGACAGCCTATATTTAAGTTACATTGAGGGAAGTTATCCACTTTACAAGTTAGATATAATATTTATAAGCTAATTGAAATAAAGACTTTACACTGCGAATAAATGAGGGTATTGTTCGTAATAAGGTTTGAAATTATAGACTGAAGTAGTGTAGTATCCACGATTTTACGACAAATAATTTCGGTAACATACAGTCGATTTTATTAATATTTTATACGATTTTAAAAGGAAAACCCTATTTTTGGCAAACTCTACAAAATCATGTTACAAGTTTCTACTTTCATAGATTTTAGGAACAAGCAAGGTACCATAATATGTACATTTACAGGATAAGACTTCATTTCGAAGGAAAAATAGTAAAAACTGAAATTAAAATAACCTTCTTACTAATATTATAAGTGCGAAAGTTTGTGAGGATGGATGTATGTGTACCTACTATGTATTTATGTTTTATACTCTTTCTCGCAAATACTACAGAGCCGATTAAAATGAAATTTAGCACACATAAAGAGGGTAACTTGGATTAACACATAGGATTTGGATGATGTTTTATCCCGGAAACCCCACCGGAACGGGAACAATGCGGGTTTTTCTTCGAAAACGCGGGCTAAGCCAAAAAAAAATACTGTACCTACCTAATATTTAATTGAAATATATATTCTCCCAAAAATAATCTAATCAACGCAATTTTTTTACATAGGTAGGAACCTATATTCTAATAGCAAAATAAACGCAACCATAATAGACCCCCGTTTCCCACCTAACCAATTGGAATGATCTTATTATAAGCACGTGTCTCCTAATTGTCTATTCGGAACCATTGACACTTTATATTTTGATTAACTAATCTCTCTTTAATAATGCAATTGTTACTGTAGGATTTATAATGTTAATGGTTTATATTGTTGCGATTTTTTGAAGTGAAACTTCTTTATCGGGGTTGGAAAAAATTTAGTGTAACATTTTTCGTTACGCGTGACATTTTTCCGTTACGCGCCTTCTTTTCTTATCCGTACCACGCGTGATTCGACGTATTTCTGTAAAGTTGCGTACGTATAGGTAGTCAATTATTTTTTGAAAAAATAAGGTCATAAAGAAGTTTCACTTCTAACGTGTTTACACTTATACGCACACATTTTTTTTTGTCAATTAGGGAAAAATTCAAACTTACTATTACTCGTAATGTACCTACTTAGCAATTTATTACAAACAATTATTGCAAAATGAAATAAAATTTTTATTATACCTACCTATAAATTGGTATAGAATATAGGTACTATAATCTAGATAAGCACGCGGTTTCGCTCGTTTGTTTCACAGATATGTAAATTAGTCTAGCCATGTGAAATACATGTAATCCGTCTTAAAGTCTTACCTATCATTTAAAAAGTTTAGGAAACAGAATACAATATATAATTGATTTTAAACCAATTATTTGTCTAATTTGTAAATCTTCAGTTGATTTTCTTTAATGCCACTGAAATTACTAAACAATTTCATACGATAAAATTCCTAGTCCAATGGAATAAAGAAGACTTGTAAACTCAAAATCCAACATTTGTTCATCAACTAGACTTCTTCTAGAAGTGCTTTTGAATCGTCAAAAAACAATTTAATATTTTCCACCGGTTTTGAAAGAATTCTTTAGGAAAAAGAGCCGGGAACTTTGTAGTTTACTAAGCAAGACATGTATTAAATTAACAGTTCATACATTACCATTTTTAAGTTTTCAATTTTGGGCGTATTTCAACATATCAGCAATAAGAATATTCCCCAAATCACCCCATTGGGAACACTAGACACCCCTGCATTGACTATCGGGGCAATTGGCCAATCAAAACGCTCTCCAGTCTGTGACGTCACGTGTGACGTCACGCTGTAATTACGCCTTAAAATTAGGAAAAATGGGTACCTAATTAATCTATTTCAGCGGACTTAATTAGGAAAGATTTCGTATGAGTTATTTGTAGATGTAATATGGCCAGTACATATTTTAAAGAAGGAAACTCAAAAGTCAAAATATAATTTACTAGATTTCCGCCCGCGGCTTCGCCCGCGTTTTTAAAGGAAAACCCGCATAGTTCCCGTTCCCGTGGGATTTCCGGGATAAAACCTATCCTATGTGTTAATCCAAGTTACCCTCTATATGTGTGCTAAATTTCATTGTAATCGGTTCAGTAGTTTTTACGTGAAAGAGTAACAAACATCCATACATCCATACATCCATACAAACTTTCGCCTTTATAATAGTATTAAAATAAGACTAGACAAATTATGTCGGTCTAAATTATAGAGTTAGTTTCTGTGATCTGTGGTCTAAATGGTGTTGATGAAATTTATACATTGATTGTAATAGGATACGACATCTTTATCATTTATATGGTGACATTTTCGAGCTTTTAAAGGTATAAACACTAGCTTCCGCCGCGTGGTGTTTTAATAAAAGGTATAGCCTATGTTCTTTCTCAGGGTGTAAAGATTGTCTGTGCCAAATTTCATCAAAATCGGTTGAGACTTGAGAGGTTTAAGCGGGAAAGCGTAACAGACGGACAGACTTCGTTTCTACTGGGGACGAATCTGCGGGAAAAATCAAACATTTACATAGCTCATGTATTATTCTGGTAGATAAGCATCTGGTAGACATCCCTGCAAAATATATATTATCAATCCGTTCAGTAGTTTCCCGAAAAAGAGTAACAAACATACATCCTCACAAAACACGTCTATAATATTAGTAGGATTATTTTTCCGCCCGCGGCTTCGCACACATTTTCAAAGAAAAACCCACATAGCTCCCGTTCCTATGTGATTTCCGGGATAAAAAGTATATAGCCTAGCCTATATGCTATATCTTATTCTGGGTCTTCAGCTACATACCAAATTTCATTGTAATCGGTTCAGTGGTATTTGCGTGAAAGAGTAACAAACATCCATACATGATACATCCAGCCTCACAAACTTTCGCATTTATAATATTAGTAAGTAGGATTCGGATCAACAGCTTCTCAAAGTAGCACAGATCTACGCAAGTACAATCGAACAGTAATGACAATGAACTGTGCAAAAAGCGCGGCGCGTCTGGTGCGAGGGAGAGGGAAGAGAGCGGGATAGTGAGATATGCGGACAGCGCGCCGGGCATTGCTTGGTGGGCAAAGATTATTAAACAGATGTGACAAGTGTATAATAGATTGTATTGTTTATACTGATTAAATGTATTAACATTTGGAATATGAATTGTTTAAATTGGAATTGTTATACTTGGCTTCCGCCGTGTATACTTGATGTTGTATTAAAAATTACAAATAAATATATGTAAATGCAATTTAAATATCATGAAGTTTATAATTTATCAAAAAAAAGGCTTCCAAACATCGAATGAGTTTCGCTTTTTTCTTACACTTCATAAAAAAACACGTATTAAAACTGTTGACAGACCACCGGCATTTCAGTCATTGTTTTAATTTATTTTTATTATATAGGTATTTAGGTACCAAATACTAATGTTTTATTTCGATGTATGAGGCGCTATCGTTATGGAGTAGTTACAATAAAGGACCATAAACAATTCACGTATTATTCAGAATAAATAATATTGGATGTGTGTAACCCGTTTTTTCGTAAGTTACCTCGCTACCAATACATAAAAAAGTATCTGTTAATCAAGTAATATTTTAACCTTGTTTGTTGTAAAACTACATATTTCCAATTTTAAACGACAACACACACACGTCAAATTAACACGAACATTCATAAATTGTAGTATTTTATTAAAACTTATGTTTTAATTAAATTATATTATTATTAATAAGGATTTACTTATTGCATACTAGCATTCCGCGGTATCCCACTATGTAGAAAACTTAATAAATTATATAGTAAAACCTTCGCCAAGAACCACTCTATTTATTAAAAAAAAATCAATATCTGTTGCCTAATTTTAAAAAAGCATACAGATATACAGACGGGGGAACAGCGACTTTGTTTAAATACTATCTACCTAGTAATGTAGTCAACATGCACATTGCACAACACATAATTTTATGCCGCATCTATCTTATAATCTATGATCTACATACTAGATCTTCTAGAGTCTAGACCTTTGATACACCGTCACAAAAACACATCCTCGCCATTAACTAGCACTGTCTAGATTTAATTACAATAAATATCAATGATTTAACCGTTTTATGGCCTATTCATTAGTGTACTGTAAAAATTTCATTTATAATTAATGATTCTTAGAAAACTCTTTGGTACTGTAGTTAACACGTGAGTATTATCTACAGTACCACAGAGTATCTGGGTTCGATTCTCGGTAATTTATTGTTTATGAAAAAAAAATGTCGCGGTTTGGCTGGACGCAGAAGAATAACAGGCTTGTAAGAAAAATTGATCAGTGAAACAGATGCATAATGCATCTGCCCCATACCCCATTTAAGGGGACGCGGAGCTTCAGTTTTAATACTTTTCAGATATCTATTGTAGGATTATTTCAAATAATACATTATAAATTAAATAATCATCATAAAAACAGCTAAACAATGGATTTCACTCCCTAACACCATTTTTCCTGAACAATACAACTTTGGACCTCTTCAAAGCTAGGGTGAATAGGCTCCTTCCAGGCAGACGTGCAACCAAGTAGATCACATCGCCGCTTCCCATCAGGTGGGATTGTGGCCAAACCTCTGCCTATTGTTTATAAAAAAAAATAAAAATAAATTAAATGCTTCGCATAGTCTTAAAACCTATACGATCTGATGTTTTTCATTTGAAATTGTACCTACGTTGTGAAAAGTGAACGTTCATTTTCAGCTAAAGAGCAATATTATTATTTTTTTGATGTAAGTATTTTGGCTATAAGGGCATGGGAATAGAATTAAGTTCAATTTAAATGCAAAAACAACTTTGATCTAAAGCTAATAAAATAATTAATATGTATAAGTATAGATATTGCTCCTACGACTCGCAAACTTACACGAATTCAAACTTAAAACTAAATATTAAATAACTATACACAATCCATACTAATATTATAAATGCGAAAGTAACTCTGTCTGTCTGTCTGTTACTCAATCACGCCTGAACTACTGACCCAATTTGCATGAAATTTGGTATAGATATATTTTGATACCCAAGAAAGGACATAGGATAGGTTTTATCCCGGAAATCCTACGGGAACGGGTTTTTCTCTGAAAACGCGGGCGAAGCCGCGGGCTAAAGCTAGTATGGTATAACTATAATAATTTTGTAAAATTAAATTGTAAAACTGACGTGAAGAGCAACTATGGAGTTTCTTGCGGGTTCGTCTCCGTAGATACTGCTTTCCGAATCGGTGGTAAATGTTAAAAATATATAATGACGTTTCAAAAGTGCTTCTAGAAGAAGTCTAATTGAATAAATAAATGTTGAGTTTGAATAATAATTTGTATTCTTTTTTAACTATTTTGTTGATTTGAATTCTGAATAATAAAAGTTGGTTCATACCCATTTAGACCTTAAAACAAAATAGGTAGGTAGAGTCTTACTTTCAACTGGTAGGTACCTACTCTTCACTATCACTACATAGTATAAAACAAAGTCGCTTTCTCTGTCCCTATTTCCCTATTTCCCTTTGTATGCTTAAATCTTTAAAACTACACAACGGATTTTGATGCGGTTTTTTTTAATAGATAGAGTGATTCAAGAGGAAGGTTTTAGTATATAATTTATTAGGTTTTAGACAAAGCGGGCGAAGCCGCGGGCGGTAAGCTAGTTAGTAATAAAAATAAGAAGAGCAACAGTTTATGACTCCAATACTTACCTATAAATACCTACGCTGAATATATTTTTGATATGAACATACAAATTGATTTTAAACCCTAAGTTTGAAAATTAAACCAGTTCAATATCTATACTAATATTATAAAGCTGAAGAGTTTGTTTGTTTGTTTGTTTGAACGCGCTAATCTCGGGGACTACTGGTCCGATTTGAAAAATTCTTTCGGTGTTAGATAGCCCATTTATCGAGGAGGGTTATAGACTATATATCATCACGCTACGACCAACAGGAGTGGAGCCACGGGGGTGAAACCGCGCAGAGCAGCTAGTACAAGATACAATATGATTGATTTTCCATATAAATTGTAGAATATTCATTTATTAAGAAAATTACAACAATCCACTTCATATAAATATGTGAGAAAAGCATAAAATGATTATTAACTATTACAAAATTATTAAAAATAATCACTTCACGCAATAAAAAGATATGCCATACTGATGTGTTAATTTGCTCACGATTATTTAATTTGAACGTTTCTCGGTATAATTTTAATAACATAATAACAATACGAATCGCAGTGGCAAAAAAATTAATTCGCATTTGTCAATTTGTTCGCTGTACGGTGCAATTAAAATGATTTAGTGCGTTTTAATTAACGCGTTGTATGACTCGTGGCGCCATCTCTTGGCGAATAGCAAGGACTATGTTTACTTGTATGTTTTAAAATATTTCGCTTTAATATGTTTCCATATCAACTATGTAATAATGTAATTAATAAATATGTATAAATCAATATTTGGACTTACTTTCCTATTATAAAATATTTACATATTTTACTCGTCATAATTTAAAAAGTTATAAGCAGAGGACCAAATTATCTATTAAAAACTTTAGAATATTATTGAAACCAAACAAAACAAAGCTTTATAAATAAACTACTAACTCCATTCTAACTAGCTAATACTTTAAAAAAAATCACTTCTATTCCTTTTTATTAGGGAGCTTCTATTTATAGCATTAGGAAAATAAAGACATCAAAACTATTTATCTATTAATTATCAAATAAATTAACATTTAAACGACCAAGTAATATGTATGGACGTAAATATAAGAGATCTTCATTACTTCCCCTAATTTTCAAAATTTGAAAGTCATGAGGTGTGACTGGCGCCATCTTGTTTTTACCATAGAACATGTTTACAAATAAATTAAATTTACAGTCGAAGCAAAACAGATATCATGTATTTATTGTTGTAATATATGATTACTATACATAACTAATGTAAAAGTATATAAGTAGCAGTTCAATATATATAATACTAGCTTCCGCCCACGACTTTGTACGTGCATCCCCGTTTTTCCCCGCTCCCGCAAGAATTTTGGGAAATCCTTTCTTAGCGGATGCCTACGTCTTATAACATCTACCTGCATGCCAAATTTCAGCCCGATACGTCCAGTGGTTTGGGCTGTGCGTTGATAGATCACTATATCAGTCACCTTTGAGTTTTATATATATATAGATGAAAGAATTCCCAAGTTTAACTCACAATACCTACCTATGTTCCTACGCAAAAAGAGGATAACAATATCTAAAATAATGATATTTATTACAATGTTCAAATATTTTGATGTCAAATGCTAAAAAACGGTTAACAAAATGTATTGAATCTTAAAATAATATAGTACCTACCAAAACACTAAAATATAGTACCTATTTGATATTTATGTACCTAGGTAGGTAGTATGACTTTTCCGTATAACTCATACACTTAAATATCAAAGTTCGTGTGTTTCTGCATATGAATAATAATATAGGTATATAATATTTATTACTACTTTAAATAAATTTAAATAAATAAATAAAACCTTGCTGTTGAATCACTCTATCAATTAAAAAAACCGTAACAAAATCCGTTGTGTATAGTTTTATAGATTTAAGCATACATAAGGATATAGGGACAGAGAAAGCAATTTTGTTTTATACTATGTAGCGATATGTTACTTAGTTATTGTTTACACAGAGGTTAAATCTATAACTCAGTAATACCTAAATAAAAACCCAACCCAATTTCCACAAACGAAAATGTAACATCCATTAAAATAATTAGTCTATGACATAACGCACGTAACTGGGCTCGCGTGTCCATTTTGTTTACATCAAATATTTGGCGAGGCTAGGTGTTGGTAAATTGATGCAAATTTCATTTAATAGAAGAATTTTCTTGGGAATTAATCACAGTAAAACTATTTATTTCTTGTTATATACAATCTATCTACAGTTAAATACAAGATATATATGGCCAAGAAATTTATTTTTACGCAATAGATCTCATTTCATTTGTTTTTTCAAGTCAAAAACGCGTACGCGTTATATTTGTACTTACCACAAAATTAGTTAATATCTCATATAAAAAAAATAGTTGATTAGTATAAGCATAAGCAGTTTATGTAGATTGTAGGTATCATAATATAATGTAATCTAAAGTATTGCAAATTGGATGCGTTCTGCATGTTCGTTTCAATAGAGTGAATCAGGAGCGGAGCCACGCGGGTGAAACCGCGGCGGAGCACAGCTAGTATGTACTATTATAACAGTTTTACGATTTTGTAGAAGGCATATGAGTCTAAAAAATGTTGTGTGGTTTTATGAAACCACGGTAAAAGTGAAACTGTTCGAACGGTTCCGAACACTGCTTTGTGTAGCGCATGTCGCGTGTCGGTCGGCTGCCGAGTAGGTATACCTACTTACAGTAGCGATACACGCGACATGCGCTACACAGACCAAACAGTTTGAGACGATGTAATAAAAGTTTCACTTTAATAATATGTGCATCAGCAAGGGTTGTTAATGCATTACAAATTTATAATATTATAGCACTTCTTAAACCAAATTAAATAGTATTAACTAACTATAATAACATCAATTAAGTTGTAAAAACAATAAGCTAATTTTAAAGTTTGTTAACACCTGCAGTGTTGATAATAAAATGGTAATAAATGAATTAAAATCAAATTATTGTTTATTTTAACACCGTTTAAAGTTTAAACTATGTAGGTATTAATTATTAGAAACTGCACGTTAATGCGTTTAAGGTTGAAGTATAATATGTAGAACAGCGGAAAGATAATTGTTTTAATCGTTTCTGAGAAATGTATGAACAAACACACGAAAGCTGCAGCACGGCAACTACATTGATTTCATATTTGTTTATAGGTACTAATATTTTTCTCAAGTACTTAAATAGATACTTTTTCTTACCGACGGTTGCACAATACCTAGTGAATAGACACTCATTTCGATTGTACTTATAAGTAGGTACACATTTTTTGTAAAATGGTGCTTAAATTTATATACCTAAATGGTATATGAGAATTTTAATTGGAGTAACATAAAACATGTGTTGAAACTGTATATATGAATAGGTAAAATAAAACTCTTTTGATCTGTTTCACGTTTATTTTATAAAAGAGGACGGACACGTACAATACCTATTAAACACACAACTTACATACAAGTAACTAATTTTATACTATACTTAAATCTATATACTTATTACTTAGAAACATTCAAGATGCATTACAGATTCTTTTCTTATTTCAGAATTCGATGACATGCGACATCTGCCAACCCGCACTTGGCCAGCATTCTGCACTATTTCTCATAGGAAGCCTGCAGTGTACCTGCAATGGGAACCCATCTATACAGCTGAAGAGTTTGTCTGTTTGAACGCGCTAATCTCAAGAAATACTGGTCCGATTTGAAAAATTCATTCGGTGTTAGATAGCCCATTTATCGGGGAAGGCTATAGGCTACATAGGTATCATCATGCTAAGACGAACAAGAGCGGAGCAATTCGGGTAAAACCGCGAGGCACAGCTAGTTACTGATATTGTAAAAGTGTATTTGAGCTTCTTTCACGTAGTAAAGGAGCGATTTTGTTTTGATATTTGCGTCTGAAGATAGGAGGTTAGAGAGTGACATAGGCTTTTACCGCGGAAAAACATCATTCCCATGGAAATTTCTTTTGACTATTTTATTATTTTATTTATTTATTGAAATTATTCTTCCAAATTACATATTACAATAACTTAAGTCTAAGTCCCACAAAACTGCACATGCAGTTTGTCTGTGGGATCAAGCCTATAACTAAAATATATATTATATAATATGTATATCTATATATATCTATCTATAACTAAATATATACATCATATTATTTTCTGTTATAAAATATAATATTAAGTGAATAGGTATATCTATTTATGAGCTTGTGTTTTAGCATTCTATTGACTGAAGAAGGTGTTCCCTTAATAATCTTTTAAATTTGTGAATATAATTTGCTTCTGTTCGTATGTACTCTGGTAAACTATTGAGAAAATATGCGTCAGCTTAGTCTTGGAAAGCTTGTGAATTATCAAACTCAAACTCCAAAATTATTTTATTGATTCAATTAGACTTCTTCTAGAAACACTTTTGAATTTTCAAAGTCTTTCCATTAACCACCGATTAGAAACTCCATAGATACCTACCTACTCCATATCTACGACATAATAATATGTATTATATATAGAAGGGTGTTATGTCAGAATCCTTCGTTTTCAAAATCGGTCAAACAGCTCATAGCTCAAACATAAACACATTTAAGATATTCAACATGGATGTTTCCAAGAAATATCGCAAGATCTAAGGTAGTAAGGTCGGTAGCTGTGACCAGGTTCCCCGAAAGGTCTGATAATTATACAGTGCGCACTGAGCCTGCGGGTAACTGCTTATAGGGTATACAGGGTGCTCCTTACAAAAAAAAATAGTATATGAAATGTGTGACTAAGCATGTTTATGAATTCTAAGCCGTAAGATCGCCTGTTCTGCTCAACTGTTTACTTTTTTATATTAAGTAATTTCCCTATTATTTTGGTGCACAATAAAGTATTTTCGTTTATTTGTTTGTTGTTTGTAAGCCTTGTATTTGTGATAAGCATTTGTTGATCTCAAAACTTACTTTAATATTGACGCTCATATTTTCGAGGGATCGATCATTTCCACTACCAGCTCTGAAACATACAGAGCTGCTAGCAACTCCTCAACGTGATGATACAACTTGACAGGCTATAGGTATGCTACTAAAACAACATACCTAAACAATAAACTAATACTAACTTAAACTAAAACTAAAAGTAGGTATAATAAGTGCAATATATGTAGAAACTTCGTCTTTAACGTACGTCCATACGTCCGTGTAAAACATTTGATGGTTGTACAATGTGAACGATTACTTTGTTCATGTTCTACTACTGAGATAGTAACTTATTTAAGAACTAGATGTACCGCGCGGTTTCAAACGCATTGCTCCGCTCCCGTTGGTCTTAGCGTGATCATATAATATAGCCTATAGCCTTCCTCGATAAATGGGCTATCTAACACCAAAATAATTTTGCAAATCGGACCAGTAGTTCCTGAGATTAGCTCGTTCAAACAAACGAACAAACTCTTCAGCTTTATAATATTAGTATAGATAGATAGAATTGATTATAACATTTGTTCTAATGCTAACTGAATCTAGTGGCTCACTAATTTTGTCGCGATGTCCAGTAGGACATAGCTATTGTTAAAAACAGTAAGCTTGGTGATTTTGTATTAATGAAAGTGCAACTACTTCGCATTTTCGCAGGAAATACATAGATAGTTACAAAAATACAACAATCTGAACACCCTGTACCACAAACTCCCGGAGTTACAGTAAAACCACGCCTGCCGTTTGGGCAATGGAATATTATAATGATATTTTTGCTCTAAGCGATACCTTATTATGAATAAAAAGGGTAAACCAGACTTAGATTTTGTAACTGCTTCCTATGAATCTATTAAAATGTATTCTATTTAAAATTTACTTGTTTCAAGATATACGGCGTGTTCTTAATTATAATACTTACCTCTTCTATTATTATCTGCCTGTCTATTTATGTATTTCCAATGAATGGATGATTTTTTATTGTAGGTATAGATTCCT
>CAJQZN010010743.1:0-12702 GCA_907164685.1 Colias eurytheme | reverse complement strand
TTCATGGAGTCACTTTGCTCCTATTGTTTGATAAAAACTATCGGAAAAGATTGCACGTATCTTTTAATAGCAATAAGTATTTGTACTGATAAGCTAGATAGTAGGAAAGTAGCGGTTTAACAATTTGATAACTTGTGTACTACGTCTTCATTAAATAGTTTATCAAAATAAATTTAACTAACGTTATTTCGTTATTTAAATTCATATTATATAACGTTATTTAAATTCATACTAAGTTTTCATAGGTAGACGTTTTAGTCACTTAATTTCGCGAAGTATACATAGATTATATTATATTATTGAGGGCCGATTTTTCAATGCTTGGATAAAACTTATCCGTCCAATAAAGTATTACACGATAATATTAAAATGTCACGTAAACTGTCAAATACGGGCAATTAGAATACGTTTTTAAAATGGTAGTTTTATACATTATTCGACGAATAAGTTTTATCCAAGCATTGAAAAATCGGCCCTGAGTAAAATAAAAGTATTAAAGGATAAAAACAAATATGTCTTATATCTTAAAACTGGCTTCACTTATATTATACTAGGTTTCCGCCCGCGGCTTCGCCCGCGCAGTCAAAGAAAAACCCGCATAGTTCCCGTTCCCGTGGGATTTCTGGGATTGCGTCATTTTCCCGGGATAAAAGTAGCCTATGTCCTTTCTCGGGTATCAAAATATCTCCATACCGAATTTCATGAAAATTGGTTCAGTAGTTTAGTCGTGATTGAGTAACAGACAGACAGACAGAGTTACTTTCGCATTTATAATATTAGTATGGATTTCTCTACATCTATCTTTATTGACACTAGACGGTCAAGGTGCATTAGATATTGAAACGATATTCTGCATGCTCGATCTTCTATCCAAAATGTATCTTTACAGTAACATAGATGATTTGCTCTCATACCTAGACAGATAGAGATAGAATGGTTTTAAGTTTTAACAGTAAAGTTTTCCTTCAGTATTTTATGAAAGCTACGAGCTAACGCTTTTAGTATTTTATGAGGCATGGCATATGATTGTAATGCTTTTATTTTCATTGTACAAACACGTGAAAAAATGTGCAACAGATATTAAGGAGAAACCATAAATAATGATAATAGAGGGATTTTACCCAGGAGTCCGACGTAGCAATTGAGTAATTATTTGGTATGATTATTTGTTTATACCTTGTGATAAGATAAACAAATTTCAGTAACTGGAAATGATTCGAAGCACTGTCAAGAGACTATACTTGAGTATAGTTGCGATATAATTTTTTACGCAGAATGTTTTCGAGATAGTTTGCAAGAGGAAATATGATTTATCCCTTCCATTACGTTTCTACATACACTCGAAGCGTCCGAACAAATTTCCTGTAACATTGACATTAATAAGGAAACGAGATATTCAATTTTGACGTAATATTTTTATACCTCCCGCTCATCTCCCGCTGGACATTTTCCGCTCTTTTGGGCGTAATTGAATATTCTCTGGCTGCTATTTTATACGGCTGTGATATACTTCCGTTATTCATAAGGCACAGGAATTAAATTAAAAGCTTTTAACGTCCATTTTTGGTGTGTGAGGTATGTCAGGAAAATTATTTTTTAATTAATTCAGTTTTGATATAGCTCTACGTCCTACGTATCTGTAGTACTATCACATTTACGTCTGTATAATATACATCTCCTCTTATATATAAAAATGAATCGCAAAATGTGTTGGTAAGCGAGAACGGCTGAACCGATTTCGATAATTCTTTTTTTATTATATTCCTTGAAGTACGAGGATGGTTCTTATGTAGAGAAAACGTAAACATGTATTCTTCTTTATATATAAAAATGAATCGCAAAATGTGTTGGTAAGCTCATAACTCGAGAACGGCTGAACTGATTTCGATAATTCTTTTTTTATTATATTCCTTGAAGTACCAGGATGGTTCTTATGTAGAGAAAACGTAAACATGTACCACGGGCGAAGCCAGGGCGGACCGCTAGTATATAATATTGTATATTTAAAATGTATTGATTTATCATGTACCTAGTACCTACACTTAATTTTACCAATATTGAGATAGTGAAACGTACGAAATTGTATTTTAGTAGTCGTTTTATAGATACCTATAAAATGACTACTATAAAATTGTGATTGTTATATTATCACAAAAATAATCACAGTTTTATACTGTTGTTTTATCATGTTTTCGGCACTAACTTGATAAAATTAGATAGAAATCTAGCAGTACCTACATATCGTATCATAGTAGGCTATCCATTATCATAGTTTAAATAAGTTTTAGATAGTAAACCTTGTAGTGAATCGATTTACGCATAAAATAATTGAAGCATAGATTATTCAAACTCTTTCTACTAGAGCCAAAGAGCGGATACAGCTGGAGACAGCTTCTATTGCCACTACACTAAGAATTTTTCGTCAAATAACACTTTCGATTAAAACTAAACCTCAACTAAAACAGACTAGTTATCCATTTGCAAGCTTCAACGCAACATACTAACACACACGTGTAACGTCAAAATTATAGCACCCTCGTCGCGTTGAGGATTAAAAACCTTAAACCAGTTTCCGGTTATCCCAAAATGGCTGACCAATTAGCGTCACTTCCGTCATGTTTGTCCCGAGTTGAGATCGCCGTGACCATGATAACAGTCACGTGCTGCTAATTTGCGTCCCTTTTATTGATAAATATAATTATATTGGGCAACATTTTTGACAACCACCAAAACAAGATCTTTATTAAAAATTTCCTAGAATTTTTGATGGCTACGACTGAAGCTTTTCTGAGGGAAAATCAAATTTATGATGTCAAAAATAAAGACATAATTCCTCTAAATAACAACAAATAACTTTATCGTTATGTATTATTACATTCTAGTATTACAAATTTTGTAGCGAGAAATTAATTTGTATTATAAGAGTATTATTTCCCGTTATGCAGCGTATTCCTCGTATAATCCAACCTCAATCTTCTAAAAAGCTCAAGCTGAGTTTCAACGTACCTCTTACTATATTGACTGATCGTTCAACATTTCTTGATACTCCATCTTCTATTTTATATCATAATCTTTAATATTATTTGTTAAACGCAGAGTAATGTACAATTGAGTATTAATCCAATGCTGCAATAAATTTGTTTTACAGTTGAAATCGTTGAAATCTCATTAATTAATATTATTCTATCCTACATTGGACGGTGGACCCTCTTTCACCATCACAGCATTCTATATGTCACGTTTTATTACACTTGGCTCTAAGATGGCGGTTTCCTCAGGGGACCTTCCTTCATCGAAGTAATCATTATAGTTCCAATAAGTTGGAATAAAAACATATCAACGAAATATCTAAAAGTACCTATATATCTAGTTAATTAAAGCAAATATATAAAAAATAAAGGTATATTTATAAGCGGCAATAAAATTAATATTGTAAAGGTATATTAAGAAGAGCTGGAACGTCAACACATTTACACATTGCACATGTTAGGCCGGGAGATACTGACACAAAATTTCGGGTCATTTGTAACAGGATGGCGGTCTAGAGGGGTCTTAGTACGCAATGACAAAAAGAAAAATGATGGTCAGAACGCTGGTACCGGCGGACTAGTCGCGTGGGCGTTAGTCACACTCGTCGGATAAATAGCGAAAGTCCAACGATTTGTAACACAAAAATTTTAGAATTTACCGATAGCCCTTAAAAAAGATGTAGGCGGTAGTGTCATGCCATACTTTTACGATGTGACTTACAGTCCGCCATACCGACGTGAATGCGTTGATTAAAAAAAAACAATGCAACCATTTGTACCGGGCTCACTTTTGCACAGGTAACCATCGTCGTGCAGCCATTTACTAAAATCGCCATGCCATACTTTTCGGACGATTCCAAATGGTCGCCATACCGCGGAAAATCTGCAAATTTTTTATTTTTTTTTCTCGCCAAACGATTTGTACCACCCTACATTTTTTTTTCAACAACTCCTGAATGATTATAAATAGAAGTGTGATAATGCCATACCTGTGGGAGGTGGCGAATGTGTATATGATTTTTTTCTTATTGTAAGATTTTATTCGTAGTTTGAACGATTTGTAGCAGTATGGCACTAATTTTTCCCTCTATTAAAAGTATGGCAAATATAATAATGGTCACGTTGCATCATATACTTTCCAAAAATGCCGTACTGGTACAAATCGCCAATTCTTTTCATTTTTTTTACGTTTTGGCTTAAGTCTTACAATCATCCGCCCCATGTTTGCAATCTGCGATATTTTTTTCTAGGTAGAATTGTATACAAACAAACAGAATATAATAATCCCATACTGTAAAAAATTATTTTACAGTCGTATTTTTGAAACGTGACGAATAAATTAATTTTCAAGTATGGCAGCACTTTTTCCCCCTACTAGAAGTATGGCAAATATAATAATGGTCACATTTTATCAAATACTCTCCAAAAATCCAAATGCAATACTGGTACAAATTGTTTGGCGAAAAAAATTTTTTTTTTGCAGATTTTCGGCGGTATGGTGGCCATTTGGAATCGTCCGAAAAGTATGGCATGGCGATTTTCGTAAATGTCTGCACGATGATGATTACCTGTGCAAAAGTTAGCCTGGTACAAATGATTGAATTGTTTTTTTTTTAATCAACGCATCGCGTCGGTATGGGGGGCTGTAAGTTACACCGGAAAAGTATGGCATGACACTACCGCCTACATCTTTTTATGGGCTATCGGTGAATTCTAAAATTTTTGTGTTACAAATCGTTTGACTTTCGCTATTTATCCGACGAGTTCGACTAACGCCCACGCGACTAGTCCACCGGTACCAGCGTTCTGAGTTCTGACCATCATTTTTCTTTTAGTCATTGCGTAATAAGACCTCTGTAGAACCGCCATTCTGTTACAAATGACCCGAAATTTTGTGTCAGTATCTCCCGGCCTATGTATGTGTCATATTTTGCAATTGTTTATAAATACAGGGTGATGTAATTGGTGTAGTACGAATATCTAAAAATCTATGAAGAATTTTGTGATACAGTAAATGGAAGAATTATAGACTATTTTACAGTATTTAATAAAATCATTTAATTTTTTGTTCATTTTCATTAGAAATGTCAATTTTTCTCACTAAGGTGGAAATTTGGATGATAAGGATCTTGTTAGAAAAATATAAATTTTGACTAAAATCGGCATTTTTTTTTTCAAAAATCAAATTACTAATTAATAATCAGAGTTATCACATTATTAAAAAAACGCCCGTTATTTAAATCATTATCAAAACAACCATCCGTGTGTTGGACTTGGGAGTAAGCGCACGTGTTATTTGTGTATTGTTTTTATGACCTGAAATTTAATTATTATTTGATAATTGAATGATTATTAATACTTTTATCCAATTGATTATTATTAGAATAAATAATTAACTTCATCAATTGATTTACTTTTAAATTATAATTTTACAGGTAAATTATGAGAGCTTTCATAAGTATGTAATTATATTTGCATATATTTATCTACAACGCACCCATTTTACAATTCAAGTCTAAAATGAAACTCGCGTTCGCGCATTTAGTCGAGTCGCATTTATTTTTGAACATACTGTAAGTGAAATTGCATAAGTGTGAGTACTGTGAACATGCCAGCTTTCCCTAATTGACCGATATTATTTAAAGAAATACCAAACAAAATTTTGAGAAATTCATTAACAAAGATGAATGAATGATTTAGATATTAATATTTATATTATTCCGTGATTAAACAAATTGACTGAATCCGACCAGTTAATTAAATAATATTATGTTTTATGGAAACGAAAAAATATGTTCGCATCATATCATTTAAAAATTAATTAAACTCGACCATATGAAAACAATTTGAAAACAGCAAATAGGTCGGGATTTATTTGCAAGTTGCTTTGCCGAGCAGAAAAAAAAGTTAATATTTGCAAAGTACTCTTATAAAGGTTTAACCAGAGCCTTTGTCACCTTGTGTTGAAGCACTCTCATATATTATTTACTTACCCCACGTGATTTTATGTGACTCTTATGAGACTTTTATTATGTTTGTCAATTAATCTACCTTTACCCTTCACCTTTAGCATTTTGTTGAACAAATAATACAGACTTGATGGAATGTGTTTGCATTTCTTTATGGAATTTCATCAAAAACATTCTTATAAATATTGTATGTTATCAAATACTGTAAGTTTGCTTAAACGTTATGATTGAACTTGATTTGAAGATAACTTTAATAATAAATAATAGACTTGATGGAATGTGTTTACATTTCTTTATGGAAATTCATATTAATGTCTCAAAAACATTCTTACAAATCTATACTAATATTATAAAGCTGAAGAGTTTGTTTGTTTGAACGCGCTAATCTCAGCAACTATTGGTCCGATTCGAAAAATTCTTTTGGTGTTAGGTAGCTCATTTATCGAGGAAGGTTACAGACGATATATCATAACGCTAAGACCTACAGGAGCGGAGCAATGCGGGTGAAACCGCGCGGCATAGCTAGTCTAAATACTATTATAAAGGCGAAAGTTTGTATGGATGTATAGATGTATGGATGTATGGATGTATGGATGTTTGTTACTCTTTCACGTAAAAACTACTGAACCGATTACAATGAAATTTAGCACACATATAGAGGGTAACTTGGATTAACACATAGGATAGGTTTTATCCCGGAAATCCCACAGGAACGGGAACTATGCGGGTTTTCCTTTGAAAACGCGGGCGAAGCCGCGGGCGGAAATCTAGTATTGTACATATATAATTATCAAATACTTTACGTTTGCTTAGACGTTACGCTGGATTGAACTTGATTTAAAGATAACTTATGTACTGATAACTAAAACCTTACTTTTATTCCAATACACGCAGGCAAAGACGCTATCTCAAGCTTGTATTGTCTATAAAGCCATTGTTTTTCTTATTTGATTGTTGTATCCTTTAAAGCAATAATAAACTTTGAGCGCAATATGCCGACGTAAATCAAGTTTGCAACTTTATTAATTGCCGGCAACTTCCCAACCGTGCGGTTATTGACTTGTCCATTTAGACGAAACTAACTGAAGTTTATTCTGTTATACGATATTTATGAAATAGAAACTAGAAGATACACGCCCGTTTTCGCCATTTCTTGACTCCTACGCTTTTCATTAACTTCTGTCAAACCCTTTTACCCATATTAACAGGGTCAATTTACTTTGTCAAGTTAGGTAGTTTTGACGTACAAAAAATGCTTTTCTATTAATTTACCAACAAAAAATATTTGAATGAATATTTACCTGTTAAACACTGAACATCTGGATAGCGTTTTATTTCAAACCCGTGTAGGCGTCTAGTTTTCCTATTAGAAGCTTTCAGCTGGTTACTTTTAAGTTACTAGCCGCTTGCCCCTGCTTTGCGCAGATTGACAGTGGGTTGAAATTGCCTATTTCACTAATAAATTGTACCTATAGCTTTCTGTTAAAGAATTTTCATGATCGGATCAATATATCAGAAGAAAAAACTTTATAGGTAAACTTACAACTTACAACTTTAATTCTTTATAATATTAGTCAGGATGTTATTACATCTCATATTACAAGGATAACTTGATATGAAATCGCTCTAACCTTCATATCAATCAGGATTTCTACATGAATGGAGATGAGGACGTACTGCCTTATTTCTGGATCCTAAGATATATTGTTCTGTTTTGGTACATTATTATTTTCATTACAAATCTAATTAGATTTGATTACAATTGAACATCATTTATAGAGCGTTTAAATACCGAATTTATAGTTAAAACCTACACAAGCATGAAAAATCATTACATTAAAAATCCAAAGTGAAGCATATACTCTCTCTATTTGTTTGTATACTATTCTCTATTTGGCTACTAATTGTATAATTATTGTGAACAAAACAAATAACTGAGTTTAGTATGCAGTCGGCTTTAATTGAAACTGGAGCATATCAATGCATGATTTTAATATTGAGTTGAAAGCAATATCGATATTTAAAGGACATTTATGAGGGACGGGGGTGTTTTCTTCAAACATTGTGGGAATTGATTTAGGACCAAATTTGTTTACACGTTACGGGCAACGTGATTAACTGGGCATTATTCATAAGTACCAGTCATTATTAATAGTGCCCGGACTTATCAAATTGCCCGTAACATATACATATAAGAACCTTACATAAATACCTTCAGTTTTACTACATACTAAAAAATATCTAGTTACAAATTGTAATTAGGAATTGTATAAATACAAAAACATTATTTTAATATACTTTACCCTTTTTTTATAGTGGGGAAATCTTCCAAAGATACCCACGGCCCCCGGGGAAGGAGCCGTGGGTTATGTCGGATTCTTACCGACTAAAACCCCACTGTGTTCCGTCGAGCCGCTTTAAATGATGGGGCCGCGGGTATTTGTTAGAATTCTTCCGCGACCTATACTTTACCCTAAGAGTATGATACTCTAAGACTTTATCTGATAAAGTTTAAACATGGATGCTTTATAAAGTTGCTATTTAATAATTGTTAAGCTCAATCAAAAAGAAAACAAGCGGAAAGCAGTGTGCTTCTAAGTTTGAGAAACGCTGTTCAAGATGTAATATAAATTTACATTTATAGCTCTGACGATCAATATCATGAGTTTCTGAAATTTACATATGAACGTGTATGTTTTTAATCACGCGATCTTACTTACAAAAATAAACACAGAAAATTTCACAAGTAGGTAAGCTTTTGCCATGTACCATGGCAATTTTAAAACGTCACTAATTGTTTTTTTTTATCGTAAGTGTGGATCTTTGATTTTAAGGTCTATCGCGGTTATATAAAATTAGGTCCAAACGAAAAATATTTTGGGATTTTTTCTAAACTAACAAACTTTTAGAGCAATTATTTAAATAAAACTTGGGTAAGAAGGTCAAGAATATTAATTTATTATATAAATGTACCATAGCCATTCTTTGTCCAAAGTAATCGCACGTTATTTTTTAAATATCCTAACATTATACACATAATAACATAATCCACACATCTTAAACTTAATCGATTTACCTAATCAATTAAAAGCACTCAGACTCGTATCAATATGGATAAAACATGCCACCTAAACTTAGTCTGGATATTGGAAGAAGCCTAAACACACTTCATATGCTCGTACTCGTCAACGCTTCTGACATGTTTGTGTCCTTAGAAGGTCCTTAGTGACTAATGACTAAAGGCATGACTTTAGACATTTGTGGGGTAATGCGTTAAAACTAATTGCGCTAGCGGCTAGACTATACATATCTATCTAATATATATATATATATTATAAAGGCGAAAGTTTGTAAGGATGTATGGATGTATGGATGTTTGTTACTCTTTCACGTAAAAACTACTGAACCGATTACAATTAAATTTAGCACACATATAGAGGGTAACTTGGATTAACACATAGGATAGGTTTTATCCCGGAAATCCCACGGGAACGGGAACTATGCGGGTTTTCCTTTGAAACGCGGGCGAAGCCGCGGGCGGAAATCTAGTTTTTATATAATATCTTCTAGTTTCGTCTTGCTGTGTGTGTATATCTGTTCTGTATATCTTATGTATTACTCATTCAAAATTGTTTAGCAGCTCACAACAACACAGGCAGACAGATAGATGCGAATTTATACCCATACTGAAATCAGAATGGTTTGATGAGTAATATTTAAAAACTCAGATTACAAATTAATTATTAATCTCATTCACACGTTTCTCCATTTGTCAATAAAAAAAGGGTTAATATTTTTAAATGAGAAGAAAACATCTTTCGTTGATGATCATTGTCTCTGCATTATTTAATTATTTTAATATTAACAGCATAAAAAAGACCCATGCTAAAACTCCACGAAGGTAAGCAATCAAAAAAGGCTCATCGAGTTTCCTAAAAGGAATATAATCCTCCGGACATACTTAATATTTAACAGTATTTTATTACATAACTTTTCGTATTAGATTTCTTAAAAGTATCAAGTCTTTAGACATGACGCGACTCGGTTCATATCAGATATCGATCTCCTTATTTCACTCCCTTGAAGTTTTTCTTCGCGCTAAGATTGTGTTTGAGTTTTTAAAAGTTGCATCTTTTTATATAAAACAGTTTTTTTTATAATCCGTTTACGTACACAAAATTGCAAAATAGCATTATATTAGAAAACAGTTTTAATGAATCAATGTTAATGAGAAAAGAAGATATTCAATCGAATATATATGTAAGTAAAAAGTAAACATACAACTTCATGATCTTTAAACTTTAATTATTTATCCTTGCTCGCTTAAGAGACAATTTATTATTATAATTTTCAAGTTATACGAAATAATTTCATTATCAATTTACATCGGAAAAGCACAAAAGCATGTGCAAGAAAATTACTCAACGTTAGTGCATTTGACGTACGAACCGCAAGAACAAAAGCAACGATATTATTGACTTTCCATATTACAGTTTACTTTGATACAAAAGCACAGAATATATAATAGTACTACAAAAGTCCCAATGATAATTGATATTGGTTAAAGAGAGCATAAAACCCGCCATGTCCACGCCACAAAGCTCTTCATTCACTTTGACCATTTTTCCGAGTTTTCAAATATGACTGTTGGCGCAATTTATGCAGACTTTTTAGTGTGTAAAATAATGTTTCTGTGCAAATTTTATGTTTTGTTGCGAAATGGATTATGTGTGAAATTTAATATTGATTAGAGAGACAATAAGAAGAAACCGTCTTAAAAATTATCTCGATTGAGATACCTACAGATATTTCGATTTAGAATTTAACTTTCACGATTTGCTTCACGATGATCTTCTTAATAATATCATTATTCTGTTTATTTGGTTTGGTACACGTCTCTCGAAATATGTAATGTTCTCCATTATTCTTTTGTGTGTTCCGTTCTGTGTATTTTAGAATCCATAGGGTATGGTATCTATTAACATGTATTATATCAATCGATACACAAGTACCTATGTATCCAAAAGAGACAAACATTATAAATACACAACAAAGAACTTGTATACTTTCTCCATCCCAAACGTCACAATCAAGCCCAAATTCCCAGAAAATTATACAAGTAAAAGGTTGGAAAATTTTACGGTTTTGTTATTAAGTTTCACCGCAGATACGAAATTAAGCAGAGGCGAACTGAAAACTGATTATCATGCAAATTGCCACCGCATTCAGCACATCACTCTGGAACCCTTAACGGCACCCTTTGTTTGTAAGCCGCTCTCAAAGACATCAATTTAACCAAATTCAAAGGATGTGAAATCTTGTGTTACCTAAATCTATTCTTCTATTGGACATTTTTGTATTGTGGTAAGACTAACGAATAATTGATTTTAATAACAATATGATATGGGCACCTACTTATGAAAAACTATAAACGCAAGATTTGAAATATACATATAGAAAAAAAGACGTGTGGCATTCGGGGACTGCCATGCCGCGGTAAAGCTATTGCATAGCATGCCTTCAAGCTACACCTCCGCCGCGGCCGTGCCCGTCGGAGTGGGGAGCGTGAGGTTTTTTCGTTACGGAATTTCTGGATTCAGTCCCCGCGCTCAAGGCCCGCGATAGAAGCTGTGCAATAGCTTAAAAAGTTTTTAGTCGACCATATTATATCAAACGATGTTTGTAAAATAAAGAGTATTCATTCCTTCATTCGTTCTTTAGCATATGATTTATTGAATAATTTCTAACAATCTTATAATAATTAATGCTATTACGCCACTCTAATATAGTTAGTAATACCATTTCAATTGAATGCATGAATAAAGCAAATGAATACTCTTTTGCAAATGTAACTAATTATAATACTGTTCATCAATTCATATGCTTTCAAAGACTACGTGGAAGCTTTAAAGCTTCCTTTTAAATCAAATGAACATAGAGATAGTTCTTAGAAATATTCGATTATATTTTGTCGTCCTTTTTCATGGTAAATGGAGAGAAAAGTATAATTTAAAATTGTCTCAATGATTCTGAATATAAAAGATATTGTAATAGAAATTATTGAAATGGCTAAAATAATAAATAAATAGTGAAATATATTCTATGTATAATTGTATAACAATAATGTATATAGTGTACAGCAACGCAAATATTGTCTTTTTACTTACTGAAACAGATCCATTAGTAAATTAGAACACCATAAAAAAAAAACATTTATATTTTACAGCGGTATAACGCAATTTGTCATCTTACGTAGTTACGCCACATTAACATAATATTCAAAGAAGCTCTTAAAGGATCCATGACGTCACTTTATTAATATTCGCTGTATATTGTTACAGAGCAATACGAGGCTTGAAAAACACACAACACACCGTTCTTATAGCAGTCGTCAAAAAGAGGTGAGTGGTTATACATAATTCTAAATAATTTAAGATAGTGTAGAGGTTTCACATTTATGGAGAAAGGGTAATAATTCTGTGCTACGAATTTCCCTTCAACCACTTTGTTAGCCGGCCTTTGGGTCCGCCAATGGTTATTTGAAATATTGATATCATAGAAAAATACTTCCGAACGTTAGTCGACGTAACATAAAAAAAAATGTTGCCAAAAATACTCTTAATTCTGAAAATTTGAACGATGAACAGGAGAAGCACAGAAGTCGAAACAGGAATGCATATTGTATGGTATGAGTCGATGAAATG
>CAJQZN010010739.1:0-18866 GCA_907164685.1 Colias eurytheme | reverse complement strand
AATGCCCAAGAGATGTAAACCGTCATTACTGCCAAAGGACATGCAACCAAATATTGCAAAGTGTAAAAATGTTTTGTTAATACGTCAAGTATTTTGTGTTGTAAAAATAATCTCATTAAAATAATATTTTTTTATATTTCTTATAAGCGAGTCTAATGTCTTTAATTATATGGCCAGACGTTTTGCTAGGTTAAAACTGCTAGTAGTAAGGATGAACCGAATAAAATCTAGCAAACCGACGAGTTTTGTAGATAAAATTTAGTTTAGCATTAGACAACACATACCTGAATATTTTAAAATTATTTAACAAGTTCCAATGGTAGTGTAAAAAAAATGTTGAGATAAGTGTCTTGGGTAGTAGTTATGAAATGTTCTTAGTGTCTTTATTTATGTGACCACCACTGTATGTAATTGTATTATTTTGTCATTCGTTCACTCAATCCCCGTCGCAACAAGTGAATGTTGTTAGTGAATATACCGTTCACGTACTGTGACAACGTACGCTTCGTGCCCACTTGGCTTTGCGTGGCTTGACCGTCGCTCGTGCTGTGGATTTGATATTTGTTAAAGACGAAGCGATACATATTCATTGTTAACATCCGATTTTGCCATATTAGAGAATTAGTAGGATAGAATTGATATTGAGTTACATAAATAGTTATTACACCGAATAAATTAGTTTATCAGTATATACATAATGGATACATAACCACCTGAAAATATTTTTTTTTTAGTTTTTCAGCAGGAAAGGTTTTCTTGTCACCAAAATCTGAACCACACCATTTTTTTAGTATATTAAAAACACCAAAAAGGTTCATATCGAATGAAGATAAAATAAATGAAATATTATACACTATTAGATACAGTAAATAAATATAAAATAGGTAAACAAAATTAGTATAATTGATTTTTAGGTACCTGAATCATATAAATATTTTACCTGAATCATTATCTGTATCACAATGATGATGATCAAGAATTATAAACACTATAATTTTTATTATTTTGCAATAAAATAAGAACTGTTTGTAATTTTGGCAATGATATTTAAATATTTTAAAGCCAATTTATTTACCATAAATATTGCGAGCGAGAGCTAACTAATATTTACATCCCAGGATTATATTTTTGCACCTAAATTCGCATAACCTTTGACAATTCGTAGACTTCCGAATTATTTAAAAAATTACGTTGATTATTGCAATGCGATATTTTTGTGATGAATGTTTTTAATAACAATCACAAGTCGATAAAACAATAACTACATAAAAACAAGTCGCTTTATATACATGTTCAATGTGAACTGTACTTTTAGTTTACCATAACTAAAATAAATCAATTCTACAAGAACATACCATCTTGAATATAATATGATTGGATACCGCAAAATTTGATATCCTACTTTTTAAATAAAGTAACAATAAAAGACAAGATTTCCATCAGAATCCATTGGTAAGCTTTGAAAGTATGTTTAACAAATTCAATATGATATATATATTTTTTTTTCAATGATTATAGATTTAAACTGAGACAATCATTCGTTGTAATGTTTAGGTTATAAAGTTGCGATGTTTGGCTGTTATGGCAACTAGTGTGCTTCGAAGAGTTTAAAGTATTAAATGCTGTTAGCGATTAGTAATGCCATGTTATAAATAAACCAGTGTATATGAGATTTGATAGTGGTCCGCAAAAGTGTAAAGATTAGTGGTTAATGGTAAGTGTTTTGTTTTTAGTAATGCAGTTAGTGTAAAGTAGTTAGTGTTATGTATATAGTTAGTATTATACGGTAGGTATTATGTGGTTATGGTTATGTGCTGAGTGATTAGTGTTTCGTGTTTAGGTGTTAGTGTCTAGTTGTTAGTGTTAAGTGTTTTATGTTCATTGTTTATTTGTTAATGTTAAGTGTTATGTTTTTATTGTTATGTAGTTAAGTGTTATGTGTTTGTTGTCAAGTGGTTAATAATAGTGGGCTCACCACACTAGCCCCGCGGCCAGTCTGCCCCGCGATGCCAACAGGCGCGGAGGGCGCGGTGGGGTTCATTGGTGAACTGTTGCCCGTGCCCGGTACTGAGCCGCTGTTGCCCCTGGAATATTCATTATATAACGTAACGTGTGTAAATCAATCACAATCACATTACGCTCTTGTACCATTGAAGGTCCTAAACATCCTCCTTTTTACTTATTGAGTGTCCGTAATCTATACTAATATTATAAAGCTGAAGAGTTTGTTTATTAGATCGCGCCAATCTCAGGAACTACTGGTCCGATTAGAAAAATTCTTTCGGTGTTAGATAGCCCATTCATCGAGGAAGGCTATAGGCTTTATATCATCACGCTAAGACCAACAGGATCGGAGGCACGCGGGTGAACAGCGGGGCGCAGCTAGTGAAATAATATAACGACACGCACTTGTCGTGGTGCTGTATGAGCAGGAAGCCGGTGTCGGGCAGCGCGGCGGGGTCGCTGGCGAGCGCGAGCAGGTCCACCTCGCACTCCTCCGCCCAGCACGCGCCGCCGCGCAGCAGCAGCGACACGTCCATCTCTTGGACCTCGCGAGCTGTCGCCACTGCGAGGAGACCGCCGCCCACCTGGTAAACAAATCACATTATCAAGAAAAAAGACGGGTTGCAGTCCGGGAGTGCCGGCAGAAGTGAAAACTTGATTATTAACGTTGAGCATGTTTGATATTTTGGAATGGTAACCGTCTTACGCTTTTTCGATCAGGTCACGTGTCCTGACGCGAGTTTAAGATTTTATACCCATTACAGAAAAAGTGCTCAACGCCGCTAAAGAAGTTTTCACTTCAATAATCGTCGATTTCATAACTTCTGGATATGTAAAATAGACGTTTAAAAAGAAGACAAAATGATAAATTACCTATGAGGAAAAATATTAATTCACTTCTACAATTCACCACGCTGTATTGATATACAACAATTTTAAAGAAGAAAAAAATCGGTCCTAAATCATAATAATTATTAGGAAGGTATACAATAAAATAATTTTCCTTATTAGTTAACCCTATTTTACTCTTTTGGTAAAACTTGAATGACCTTAATTCAGTTGACAAGTTTGTAAAGTGACTAACAGAAACACGAAACATCAAACTAGAAAAACATCAATTAAGAGTCTCCAACACCACTACACACCTTATTGAGACAGAAAGCGGCAATCGAATCCTGCTCCTTATGTATGATGCGTACAGGACTATGCAGCTCGTCATCATGTCGCGTCACCGTGCGTCCATCCGCTGCGGGCTCGCACGTTGACTGCGTGCGTCGCCGGGAGAACACCGCGCGGATGAATATGTCCTGTACGTTTTAAGTGTAATACATATATTGTTTATTTAGTTGTTTAGGAAAATAATTTGAAATCTATTGAATGAAAAGAATATTTTGGCAACTAATCACATAATTTGAAAACTGATATTTGCATACAGTGAAAAAGAAATGTATTTCTTTTATTTCTTATTTAAATACGCGTGTTCGTGACGTTTATATATATTTTTTAAACATTTCTCAAAATTTTTATTTAAATTAAATGTAAATCGTGAATTTTTTTGTCAAATGTTATGTAAACTGTAAACTATACCTGAATTTGCTCCTGTCGTACAAGGTAATTCCATAGACGCCTGGCAGGTGCAGAACTATACATGGACGCATTGAATGGCGTGTTGTGTTTTTCTAGGAGACATCTGTAAGTTTTAATCATGGGTTTTCAAAAATGTAGGGATTTTCAGTACGTTTAGAAAAAAAATATACAACTGTGAACAACTGCTAAAAAACGATATTAATCATCTTATCTATCTATCTACTTCGCTCTGTTGTTTTTGTTATTGTAATCTATTTTTTTAAATTAAAGTAACATTTTATAAGACCGAGAAATTTTCAGTAAAATAAACGTTACAAATCGTTTCCTCTTCTTTTCATTTTATATCATCCCTACCTGTACTTGTTAATGGGCGGTCCGCTAGTGATCTGGTCGGGAAAGCATCCCGGTATGTAGTCCTGGGGCGCGGCGCGTGACTCTAGTGTTTCACTGAGCTGCTGCTGCCACTGTTCTACGCGCCGTAGTGCCGCGTGTACTGTTGGGCTTGTGGTCGCTAGCTCTGTGGGTGATATTGATATATGATGTATTTATTATGGATCTAATTCATTGATAATAATGCAATACCACCACACGCGATGATAAATATGCGTTATTTACGCTATCACGCTTAGAAGTTAACGCGACAACACTGACATTCATTGTGCTGTCCGCGCAACACTAAAACCACCCTTATTTGTATATGGTGCATATATAATGGCAGATAGTATATTTCATTACAAATGTTTGAAAGAAAATTTATCAGGATATAAAATCTAATAAGAATATCACATTGCAATGCTAAAAGAAAACACAATAGAACTTCGTAATGATATACTCCAGTATTTCTTTTTCTATAAAAAAATGCCTACCAAAAAGATTGATCCGAATCATTTTGACGACAATAGAGTTTCTAGCTAAATAAATTTATATTTTCCATTAGAACACAATAAATAATAAGTATATAGTCTGAATTTGTATGTCATGAATAGATAAGGAACCGGTTTATGTAGGCACATCTTTTGTCTTCCTTGCGAATTAACAAACGGTGTTTATGCGACTGTGAGCGTTGCTACAAACCTCGTAAGGTTTCGCATCGCAAAATTGTGTTTTAAATGAATGTGAAAGCTTGTTATCTAAATAAATAAATAAAAATAAATAATAAGCACGCACCGGACATCTCAATGCCGCACTGCTGCAAGAAGTGCTGCAGCTTGGTCTGTGCGAGGCGCAGCACGCCGACACGCATCACGTACCACGAGTACGACTCCGGGTCCGAGTGCTCGCTGTTGCTGCCGCGGTTTTTCGTCGGTCTGGGTGTCAATTATTGATAACTAGAGGTCCGCCCCGGCTTCGCCCGTGGTACATATTATTTCGCAATAAAAGGTAGCCTATGTCCTTTCTCGGGTATCAAAATATCTCCATACCAAATTTCATGCAAATTGGTTCAGTAGCTTAGGCGTGATTGAGTAACAGACAGACAGACAGAGTTACTTTCGCATTTATAATATTAGTATGGATATTATATTGTTTTAAATGCTCCTTACTCGACGTAAAACGAATTGGATTGCTTTGAACTATGTAAAAAAATATAGAAAATAATCCAACCGATTAAAATACGATTTTGTGTCTACTACTGCGTTTGTTTTTACACTCTTATAGATAAGAGAAATATTGAAAAGCACACGATATTAATTGTAATTAAAAATATATTAAAGAGCAGCAATTCAAATACTCACTTTGTAGTGGACGTATCAAAGATATCATCTTCCGCTTCGCTTTCACTCTCGTGTTCATCTTCCACACCGGATTCGGCGGAGTCGTAATCATTATTGTCTGGGTCTTGTTCAGCTGATGGCTAAGCACAGAATTATTCAAAAATATTCATAATATTGCTATAATATCATAACAATCACGTATATAAAATTACCAAAAAAAATAAATTTATAGGTACATTATCATTAAATCATCTATCTCGTTAATTTTGAGTACAAAACAAGATAGCTTTTCTTTAAATTACCTTAGATTATAGTCTTCCAACCTAACGCAATAAGCTATTCTGCAAATTTTATCATATTTAAAAATCTTAAAAAATAAATCTTCCAACATAATATTATATTTATTCCACAATATCCTTACCTTAGTGAGCAGGAAGGTGAGTATACTGCACTGCGGTGACACAAACTGTTCTCTATACGTGGGTCGACCCTCTTGTATGTTCGCGTGCGGTGCGGTTGGTCCAAGCCCCAATAGACGCATGTGTAGTAACGCACGCTTTTCACGTAGAGATGACCATACGGACGTGCCTTCCGTGCGCTCTACTAGTTTTGGCTGCAAGTAAAAGGTTTATTAATTGTAATTATGGATTAAGATTTTTTAATATTCTACCTTTTATATTTCATGGTATAGCGGTCAAATTTCTGTTCAACAAATATAATATTATGTTTGTTTAATTTTAAACAGTAGATTATAAAAGTGCTCAATTCGTTTAACAGAAGATATAAATAAATAAAAGAGAAAGAAAGATATAAACCGTCGAAGTAATTTCTGCTAGATTAAAAAAAAAAATTCTGGGTACTATAGTTGCACACCATTTTTTTAATTTCTGAAATATTTGCAATTAATAAAGTTTTCTTCTATTTTATTTTCAAAATACCTGTGGCGGAGCGGGCGCTGTAGTGAGCAATCTCCTAACCCCCCCACCGAACAGCTTAGCGTGCACTTTGGTCTCCATATTGTGCGCAGCGAGTCTATACAGTAGATGCGCATCTCTGGCTGCTAGAGCCCAGCCCAAGAGGGCCAGGTAAACCGCACAGAACGCTTCAGCGAGTAGCACTGGTAAGCGGGGAGCGTCTTCTTCCTCTGCCGCTCGTAAAGCTAGCCCGCGGAGCGCTGATACACCTATAAATATATGCGTTTTAGCAGCGAGAACCGAAGCTAGAATGAAAAGTCTCGATACACGAAAATTTACAAGTGGCGAATAAAGAAGCTGTAAAGTAAGAGCAAAGATTGACACGCAAAAAATTTACATTTGGAATGCTTAGTTTAAAAAATAAAATGACTTACCAGGCCATTTGTTGGAAGGAGTAGTAACTGCGAGTTCTTCTGTTGAAAATCGTCTCGCTCTGACAAGCAAGTTGGATGTACCCGGCGTTTCAGCAATAATCCTTCAAATAAATCCAAAAAAATATTTCTCATAAACTGCAGAATATTTCGTGCTTATCTCAATACATGTTTAAAAAAATACCTATTTTTACATGATCGTTATTGGTATGAAGGTGTCTTATAACTTCTAAATACTTATTTTCCACTAACACACTAGTTATACGAAAAAAACTCACCCATCATGATGCTGCGGGTGTTTCAAGCTGAAGGTATCCGAATCGCACAAGCTTTGATAGATGCAAGCGGACAGAGCCACGGCCAGTTCTCGTAACGTGTGTAACAGGCGCGTGGCTGAACCACCCGGAACTCCTAGCTCGCCGATCGTGCCTAGCATGTCGTGGGCTACGGACTTGAAACAAGTTTAGATGGTAAATATGATGAAATATTTGTACGAGAAGTATAGACTTCTCGCATTTTAATGTACATAAAATTATACAAGATATAGATTTATTATTTTTTCAGTCTAACTGCTCACACTAGTCAAAAGTCTGTTCTGGTGAATGCTACGTTTCTCTATCTTGAAAATAAAATTATTTTACAGCTAGATTTCGAACGATTAAGCACTGTCACGTCGATAAATGTTATTCATTTATATCTTCTTTTCCTTTCGATATATTGCAATAGAGATAAAAAAGGTACGAGAACTAATTTGTCGATATTTAAATTCGTTTATTTCAGTAGTGCAGAGCAAGTATAAAAGAAAGCAAATTAGTCATATTATTGTTAAGCTAAACTACATACCAAATAACTAATAAAGGAGATTGCCCAAGTGACTATGGCACTTGGTATCGCAATCAAACTTATTGTGTCAAGATGAAATATTTGAAGTTAGTACTTTTAGAAACGATTAAAGTTTTTATGTAAATAAGCCGCAGTTCGCGAGAATAAAAATAAAACAATAGTTTTATTCAACGCTTCAAAAAAATACTTAATCGAGTTTAAACTAACGATGAACGTTAAGTTTTACATTTATTACATAGGTAATATTTTAATTTACAATACTAATGTGAAAAGTTAATCGTAATAAACATTATTTCAAAATAAATAACGTCGAACACATTCATTCAACATTCATTTCAAATAGAAACTATGACATATTACGCAGGACGCTTGCAAGAGAGATAGATATATGTGTCAAAACAAAAACTTTTACTTTTATTAGTATTTATTCGGTATAATTACGACTTAATAGTGATAAATATGATCATTATAAATACAAATAGGAATTAACAATATCACGAACACGTAACACAACTAGTATTTTACCGATTCCATACGTGGTCATACATGTTTCAATAGAATAACTTTTACTATTATTTCAATTTATCCGGTATAATTAAGACTTAATATTGATACATATGATCATTATAAATACAAATAGGAATTAACAATATCACGAATACGTGGCACAACTAAAATTTTACCGATACCACCCGTGGTCATTCTCCTTTCATAATATATTTCAAACCAACCTGCAAGTGCCTCACAGGATCAGCAACAACCGTATTATTAGCTGCCACAGCAGCGGCCAGTAACGGCAGTGTGGTGGGGAACGGCAGTGGGGACAGCAATTGTTGATGCTGCTTATCCTGACCCAGTTCTTGTAATAGCAATACTAGCTCCATGCGGACTGATGCTAGACCACCGCCCCCGGCACCGTGGAGTGAGCAGTAGGATAGTAGCGTTCGGAGTAAGGTCTCGTTGGCTGCGAACAATGAAAATAATTTAACATTTCAGTTAATTAATTACAGTAGATAAATAAGACAAAAAACATTACGTGACATCTTACAATATTTTGAAATAAGAATACTGCTTGATATTTTTTCATGAATCAAAATCAAGGTTCGAGAAAAATTTGTAAACAATTAATTATACACTGTAATAAGAACATCCAGGCAGAATAACGTTTTGTGTCAAGTTATTTTGTCATAAAAATGTAATATGGAATTAATGGTACAGAATTATGCTTACTTGTTCATTACTCACCTTTGAGCCACTTCTTCCTCCTAACCGCCCGCTGCACTTTCGCTTCAAAGTCTGCCTTTTCCCGCACAAGCAGTTGATGCAGTGTCGGTTTGTCTGGCAATGGAGTTTGTTCTGGATCAGCACATAGCAGTTCTCCCGCGGGCGGCGTCGCTACGTAGCCGCAGAGACGCCGGAGCGCTTCCACTTCACGTTCCAACCAGATGTATAACTGGTAGCGGAGATGCCCACCTATAAATAAATAAATAAATAATTAAATATTTCAGGACAATTTTCACACACGGCACGATCTGATCCCATACCAAGCTTTTCGCTTGTGTTATGGAAACCAGATGGCTGGATTCCATTACACAAGTCCAAATGATTAGATATTTGAAACAAGTACATAAAATATTGCACTTGTATTTTAGTCCGGGATACATCGCCCATTTTTGCAAGTGATTACTATCAAGCTAATTTTTCGTGAGTAGCTTTATTTTGATGAGATGCCCAATAATTTCATGTACAAAACTCTCGATTGTGGTAGCTACCAGAGGAAACAAGGATAAAATATTTTGATTTGATGGTTCTCAAATATTAATTACTAACTGAATGTTTTTTTTTGTTCAATCTCAAGATAATTATCTAAATTATTCGAAAAAATATTTGTCCTACAAAATCTATGGTTTGATCAAAGAGTCCCCCTTTCCAATGTGTATCGATAACGAAGTCATCATAAATGATTACTAACCAGCTGATTTTTTTATTTTCACTTATTTAATACTTATATAATTCAACAGACATATTGTCCTACAAATTGCGTAATAAATATTTGAGAACCGTCAAATCAAAAATTTTTATCCTTGTTACCTCTGTAAGCTACCACAATCGAGAGTTTCGTACATGAAATTATTGGGCATCTCATCAAAATAAAGCTACTCACGAAAAATTAGCTTGATAGTAATCACTTGCAAAAATGGGCGATGTATCCCGGACTATTTTTCAAATAGCATATGTATGTAAGTGCATGTGCGTTTATTTTGTGCATGTGCAATATAATTTTTTAAGACAAAATATAAAAAATATCGAAATGTGAAAGCTTTCTTCAGATTCAATTCATTACCATTCATTTTGATAATAATATTCATTTTCTGATCGCAAAGTGTAAAACTGCAATGTGAATTTAGTTTAATATAAATCAACTAGCGGTCCGCCCCGGCTTCGCCCGTGGTACATATGAAAAATAGATGTTGGCCGATTCTCAGACTTACCCGATATGCACAGAAAATTTCATGAGAATCGGTCCACCCGTTTCGGAGGAGTATGCAGACTGACATTGTGACACGAGAATTTTATATATAAGAAGATCAATATGTCAAACATTAATAGATGTTCCCCCTTTCATGTTGACGTAAAAAACTTTACATTATAATATTAATAACTAAATTATTTATTTTTAAGCACATAACAAACTCAACGTAAGTACATACCATCCACTTCAAATCCAGTAGCAAGCGTGCTCAGCTCTTCCATCAATATTTTAAGGCACGCAACAAACTTGAGCTGCTGCGCCATGATATCAACGGTCGGTGTATCGTCCTTTTCTGGTTCAGACACTCCATTGGTAACCGGTTCCTCTTCGGTTTTATTTATTTTCATTTCTAGTGGCGGTGTTGATGTTCCTGATGCGTCGGATCTAAAAAATACAACATTTTTGAAAAGTTTTTTACAGTAAAAGGTAGCCTTATTTTTTAATAATTATTGTTTCATTAATGTTTTATTTACAGCTTCAATCAGAGTGGATACACGAATAACAATACATTCTCCTTTATTCCAATAACTGTAACAAGCAGTTTCATACATATTATTATCTTTATTTAAGTTGTATCTATCCTAATTATTGCAATACTTTTTACAAACTATAGAAAAAAGTAACAAACTTATTATCATCATCATCCCACGTGAGCACCAGTTCATCATTCTTAGCGGTGGAAACGGGAGCACCCCAGTCGAGATCCAACTCTTCCGTTTTCGGTACACTGACGGGAGCGCTCCAGTCTACTGAAGGCGCTGCCCAATCGACTGTGGTTTCTTCGTCTGTTATATTTAAAAAATAATTTCTTTAATATGATCGAAAAGTAACATTCCACGATAGTAAGTAAAGACAAAAGCGAAATTGTAAAATGAACTTTGAGATTTTGATCAAGTGTTTTCTATAACTAGTAATCGTTTTTTTGCTCTAATTGAACTACAAGTTGGAAAAAAATCTAAAAGGGGATTGCTTTTAAAAATTAATTCATGCAAAATAATTGGCTAATTTGGTAATACACAGAGAAGAACACACATTATGATTTCAGTTTTTATAGTTCTGAATACTTACTCTTCGTCGAATCGTCGAATTGCCCCGTATGAATGACCACTTGATTCTGTTCCGGCACCACATTCTTCGGTTTCTCGTCTCTCACACGCGCTGGAAGCTTAGAGAGCACTTCGAGAGCTAGTGCGGGACAACCCGCTTTGAAGTGCCCGTGCGCGGTTTGGAAGTATAGACGCCGCTCTAACCGCGTTATACCTTCGTCTGGCTCTTGGTTTAGTAAAGCGAGTGTAGCACCCTGTAATTATTTTTTTAATGACATAACACAATGCTGGCACTAGAAATAAATATACAGAAATACGATACAAAAAGTAGAAACTCAAAATTATAAGAATAAAAATTAAAACAGCTTTATAAGGTTGACAATTTAAAATCTTATAAAAACAAAATATAATAAATGTCTGTATACCTGGCAACTGATCTATAAGGACCGTTGTTAAAAACATCTAAACAATTTACTTTTTTTTTTCATTAATTTCTGTATTCTAATCTTATATCAAGCATAACTTGCCTGACTAGGCATATTATGCCGTTTCAGCCTGGGATGCGTCCGCAGATACACATAGAAGTTAAACACGCTCGGTTGCGGCTCATTATCTCTCGCCGCGTGCAATCTGCCCGCGGGCGTCAATAGCGTGTCTAACGCTGCGCCATATTGTTTCAGTTCCCATAGCGCCATGGAACGAACGAACGGGTCTGGGTGCGCGTGTTCTAGATCCATTTCTCCGTCTTCTGTCTCACCGCTAGGTAGGAAAAAAATATAGATTTTTTACAAACAAATTTTTAAAGTTACATAGCGTTAGTCGTTAGTCTACTTTGTAGGATATTAGAGTAAAGAGGACTAGATTTAAAATCTCAGAAAAAAGAACCATAATCACAATTTGCAAATAGCTCAAAATTAAAATGGATTTATAAGTAAACTGCACATTAACCAAGATATTTTTGACCTATAATGTAACAAATTAATATTGATAACTTAACAAATATTTACCCTAATATTTCATCCATAAGTAGCTTCCTTAAGCTCGGCGGTAATGTGGTGTCCGATTCATATAACCTGGCTACAACCATCGCTAATTGTAGATCTCCTAAACGGGTTATTAGTACCTAAAAATATGAATGAAATTAAAACAACATTGAACTGAAAAAACAATAGTTAACTTTTAATCATCATTATATCAAAAATTACCTCTAACGCGTCTTTCAAAGCACCTCCCAACAAAAAGAATGCTGCAGCATGTTCAAATCTCTGTTTTCCAAGAAGCACAAAAGCATTCTTTAACGCTGCTTTTCTCCAACGATCTTCGCCGAAGTCATTTGAAAAGAACTGTAAAACGTTGAAATCACTTAAAAAATGTACTAATAGAAAGAAATAATATGGGTTAAATAAACAACATTTTTTGCATTATTTTTAATGATTCACGTATAATTTAATCAACTTACTGCAGTCATCTTATCGTGATGATTAGATCTGAACAGACCCCACAACAAAGTTTTCTTTTTCATAGCCAAATAATATAACGCGGCATCCATTGGATCCTGCTTCGCCATGTAGGAGGCGCGAGCTAACTTCTCAACGCATATCCGCAGTAAATCTCCTCTTATCCACCAACCGACACCTATAAAACAACAATTCGAAAAAAATATTTATGGATGTTTTAAACATATATAAGATCATCTTGATAAATTTAGGAATATTTCTCAAATGCTTTTTACGTGTTCAGAGGAAAAATAGATTCATATAAAATTACTCGACATTTTCTAATGTACATAATTCTGTAATTTTTACTTTAAATGCATTCTATGAATTTATAATTTACTGATATTGTGTTAAGTCTTAAATAATTTTATTTCATTAAAAAACTCACCCAATTCCCTCATAGTGCTCCATTTGGGCTGTCCCTTAGTGTATCCCGGTACTAAAGCCAGCAACTGTTCGTGCGACTCCGAGTGGAAAGCCCACACGAGGTTACAGGTACCCACACCTGTTCTTTGTAACGAAGCACGTTGAGCTAGCGGCAGGCAACGGAGTAAATAGCCATAGTGCTTCATAGCTAGAAGGAACCGGAGGCCACAGTCGTCGAGCGAGTCTGGAATTATTGAAATGTTATTATGATAAATCATTTTTTTTCTAGCAATATTGATACTAAAATAAATGCGGGTAGTTTAAAACTTCTATAAAAAATTTACAAATAGACAAAGTATACGAGTAAACTATTTAAAACAAATTATGAGACATCATGAAACAGTTTTTTTTAAGTTTGGAGAATGTGTCAATACTTATTCTATATATTTCTAAACAACTTATTGTAACTCACCCGGTATTATTTCCTGTCCAGCTCCTTGAGCAGCATCAACCCTTGCATTATTCGTTAATCGCTCAGTAAAGTCCGCATCGCAAGTTGACACTGTATCAGCTAACGCCAATAAATGCATTTGGTCTAGCGAGCTAAGACCCGGCAAGTGCGTGTGTGTTAAAAGACGAGAAAGGATGCGACCTGAAATAATTTAGAAGTGTAAGTTATAAGTAAATGGACCGAGATATTTCTTATATAGTCCTATATATATTTTAACATCGTATCAAACTGTCAGTTACAATAAATCCACGATAGAAATCAAAAATGGAACAACAAATTGAACAAAAATATGCATTTTAATCTCTTTGATCTATGTACCTTGTCTGGGGCCAAAATGTGATAACGGTTGACGTTCTGGCATTGAAGGCCTGCGGTCAACGCCGTCTTCTTCTTCCAAGAGCAAAGCATCCAAGTCCTCTTCAACTTCCATTGTTCCTTCGAATAGTTCATTGTAATCCTAAAAAATATAACGTAGTTTAAAATTGACTTTTCACTTTTAATCCCCATTGTAATTAAGACTTTATTTACCTTAGCTTCTTGAATAGTGGACGGATGATGAGCGGACTCCTTGTCAGCGACAAGCAATGTCCATAGAGGTAGAGGAGGCACTGAAGTCAATTCCGCGTAATCCAACTGAACATCTTCTGTTATCTATACATCCCAATTTTCATATTGTTAAAGAAGATTTTAAAGCAAAAGGTGGGTTATTTAAAAATAATAAAATACAAAATATTTTTTTTCCATTGCAATATCTTTTAACATCAAATACATAGGCAAACATATTATGTACAGCCATTATTCATCAGCTACATCTGTCTTAAAGATTTTTGTAAATAAAAGTCATAAAAGATTCGACGTTTCCCTTTCAGAATGTGTGAACAAAGTGAGTAATGGGAATCGATCTGTGCAATATTGGATGAAAGCAAACATTTTATTTCTGTGGTACTATTTGGATATTTGCACAATGTATAAGCTTTGAAAGCAAACATTTTGTTGCTGTTAGATAAATATTCAGGTCTGGAATATCAACTACTAATCAAATGTGTCCAATTACGTTTACACAAGTAAAAATTAAAATTTGACAATTTTTGTACAGCGTACTTAAATTATACATTCATATTCAAGAAACCTTTCGATTGAATAAAAAAACGCTGTATATTTAACAGCTACAAGTAAAGGTTGCCCTGTAAAAATAATTTGGACAACTTAACTATTCTTATTTAATGAAACATTTAATTTATTGGTTATTAAATATAAATTATAATAAATTCAGCACATATTCCAGACCCGACGAGTGTATAAGCTAGGTCACCTGTGCGACGCCGTCAAGCGGCGATGCGGCGCCCGCGGCGAACGACACGGACAGCGTGCGGGACCGCGACCAGCCGCGCTGCAACAACCACCCACATGCATACGACGAGACATAGCTATGCTCTTTTGCGAATGGAGTTTTATATATATACTCGAGACACACCTATGGTCTTTTTTCTGGTGGAGTTTTAAATATACTCGAGACACACGTATGCTCTTTTTTTATGAATGGAGGTTTATATATACTCGAGACACGCGTATGCTCTTTTTTTGTGAACGGAGGTTTATATATACTCGAGACACACGTATGCTCTTTTTTTGTGAACGGAGGTTTATATATACTCGAGACACACGTATGCTCTTTTTTTGTGAATGGAGGTTTATATATACTCGAGACACACGTATGCTCTTTTGCGAATGGAGTTTTATATACTCCACTTTTTACAGATTTTTATGAGAGATCGGGTATCTGGCGAACACAAAACCATTGATGTTTATATTCCGCTTTATGTAACTGCTATATTAGCGGGGGAATCTATAAGCTAGGATATAGCTAGCTTTTCATGCTTTCCTGAAATTCAGATTTCATGAGTTTCATCCAAATTTTACCATGGTTCCCAAAATTTCTCTAGAGAAAAGACACAACTATAACTCTTTCTTTAGGATACTTTAAGTTAAGTTTAATCATAAGTTATAAGGTGATACTATATAAAACTATACTATGTACCTTAGGCAGCTTTTAATACTGGCCTATTAACACTTTTTACATTTATGTAATATGTAACAAATCAAATTCCTAAAAAAGTAAACCTCTGTCTTTACACCACACAGTCTTTGTGTATGTGAATTTTAACCACACGATATATTTTACCAATTGTGAACAAAAAATTTATGTTGGTGCCATGCAAGTCTGCTATTTGGTATTTACAATTTGGTTAATCTTTTTAATTTGACCGTAATGTAGTGGAGATTTCTATTGGAGATTTTGCATCAAACAACATCATACATTCCAATAGCACGATCGTCACGTGTCATGCAAATGCACAGACAGCGGTACAATTTATGATTAGATTGTGACCAGGATTTTGCATATGAAATGTTAATTATTTCAAAACAGTGATATGGTAATCTGTGATTAACGACATATTTTTCTTCATAATTTCCTTGCCGTATAAGGAATTATCATCATAATCACTAAAAGTACCTGCCACTCAGACCACAACATAATATGGCAACCACAACCATAACAAATAACACTGATCCACAATACTTAACCAATTGACATTTGTGAGGATAAACATATTCAAATACCTGTCTTGATATACTATCTTCGTCACCTTGGGAACTTCGGTTTGTGTAAGTTCCACCAATACACCTGAAAGTAAAGTCATTTTTTACGTTTCTTATGAAAACAACTAAATATGGCTCTATGATTCAAACATTATTAAAATATTTCTTCCATTAGTTGCATTCTTTTGAAGATATTCTTACCGAACCAAATGCGCTAAAATAGCTTTAACCCATCGTATTTTGCCACTGTTGAGCAATTCCATCAGTTGTTTAGGATGATATTGCGGCAACACTGGACATGCCATCTGTGATGCTTCAAACAATCCGAAGTCCGGCATGTAGTCCAATAATGGCTGGAAATAAACTTGCGTTAATCATTGCAGTTTCATAAAAAATAATAATAAATATGTATTAATCTGGTTCAAATATTGTTCAAATGATGAGTTAAGATTATAAATTTTACAATTTTTTAGCAACCTTTATGGTGTTTCGTATTAAAAAACTAAAAAGTATTCACACCACATTGAAAAGAGTGCCTACCACATGGAAAGAATATATATAATATCTACAGCCAATAAAAGATAGTTATAACTATACCTGTGGCTGATCCGGTTGCGCTTTGTTCCTGCGTCTCGCGTCTCTCTCAAGCAGCTGCAAGTTGATGGACGAAACACGCTGCAAGTGCGGCGCTGATACACGCAAGTCTGAGTCACGGAGGGCACGAGATTCGCCGCCTTCTTCTACCTCCTATGAAGGAATTAAAAATATTGTTTTATCTAAAAATAGTTACATTTACATACATAAACTGATATTGCTGTTTTATAATACTCGAAGGTTATATCAGTTACTAATAAATGTATTAAACGTTAACTTGACTAACTCAACCAGTAGCTTCAAAATGCATAAGTATTTTATATTTAACTATTATACCTGTCCACTCATTTGTCCAGAAGTGATCTGTTGATTCTCCGGCTTCCACTGCGAGTAGACGTGCATTTCCGAGTCCATGCCCACAACGAGTATACCGTCTCGAACCCACGATATCTGCATTGGTAGCGGTGGGAGTCCATCAGCTGTTTTAAGCTCGATTCTACGTAACTGCATCCATCGGATCTCTTCGACGAATAGCGGCGCTGCTAACGATGATGCTTTGCGAAGTATGGGTCGGTTGTTGTTTATCGATTCTTTCATAGCCTACATTAAAAATAAATATTCATTCATTAAGCCCTTATATGTAAATTTATAAGAAGATGTACATAAAATATTTTAATTTTTACTTGCATAGCATTAAAATGCTTATAAATATTTGAATAAGTAATTTTAAAGAAATGTAAAATGCAATAATTTCACTACGCAATCTATTTATTTTATACCTTTAAAAATATATCGGGAATTACTATAAATTTTGCATCGTTATTGCACTATATCTTACCTTAATATTAGCTTGCGCCAAATCACTAGACACCGGAGTGAACAACAATACTCTGGATCCCACAGCAACCGTCAGTATATGAGATCCGTCTTCCTTCGACACCCAGTCTAATTGAACCAAGTGTTTCTGTGTAAGCGGGCAAGTGTTGCCGTTCTCCATGATGCTTCTGCGCAGAGATTGGAGAGTACTGAAGGATGGCACAGCGAGTAGACCGGCAGCTTTGCCCGGGTCCGCTTCCCCGTTACGGTTGTTACGGCTCTCGTCGGAAGACAACGTTTGTAGTACCTGTGAGGAAATCGAATTAAAATTTTACTACAAAGCTTTTCTGGATAAATAATTACATACATGTAAAAATTATATACGTAAGTTTATCCAAAATAGAAAGTTGTAGTTGTTATCCTAAATTGAATACTATTTAACTACACTTATAGAGTGACAACAAACCTGATTAATCCTCTGTTTCTTCTGCATGAACGTCGTATCGTGCAAATAAGAGAGATCGATCTGTGTGTCCGTGCACACTCCCACACGAGGGAGGCTCACGTTTCTCAAAGGTATCGTGTCTTCTAGGAGCCATTCAGCACCGCCAGTACTCTCGCATTCGTATACGCAAACGCAAAGGTTAACGAAACGTGCGTCAGGGTTGTTTGAATTGGTTGTTGAGAGGGTTTTTGGACGCGTGAATGAGCGTCCGCATTTATATGCGCACGCGATACGTCCGGAGTACGCGGCGCTTATATGCAGTGGTTGGCCTAAAAATATCATGAAAAATATTATTCAAGTCTCAATCCAAACACTTTACAACTAATTTAAAACAGCTGGTATTAAATAAGTAATTATTCAGTGTGATATCAAAATATACCTGGAATGTCTATTGTCGATTCTTGGTCTTTGTTCATCATTTCCCATTCCTTCCATGTATACTCAAAATCGTCATCTTTTTTAGTAACGTTGCACTTCCAAAATCTGTAAAGAACATACTTTTACAATTACTTTTATTTGTTTTACACAAACTCATCTTACTTTATCTTGTCATACAAGTATTATAAACATGACCGCAACCATGTTACTTTTGTTCCAGAATAATTTTTGTTGTAATAGAAATAGTTACTCGCTTTTACCAGCAGGTTCGCCCACAGGCGAAACCGTGCAGCAATAATTAAGCTAGATTTTCACCGTTATTAATGCCTTAATTAATTGATTAGTGCCGATACACAAATATATAAGTTTCCGTAGTTTACCTGAGTGTGCTATCCGAACAGGCGGTAGCAAGTATGTATGGTGCAAGACAAGCTGGATATATAGAAGCTGAGCTCAAGTGACCCGCCGCTGGAGTAGCGTGGATGACATCCACACCTTCCGGTAGAGATAGCGGACATTCACAGACCTA
>CAJQZN010010738.1:0-18266 GCA_907164685.1 Colias eurytheme | reverse complement strand
CATATTTTGAATAAACATTGTTCTATAAGGGAAAATAAAACAATTGAGTTTTCAGTTCACCTAAGAATTTTATACATCTTAGTAAATAAATTTCTGGACTGTCTACAGAACTTGGCACACATTTAGATCTCAATTCTTTTTTCGGCAAGTCGACGGTTGAACTTGGCTCCAATTTTTACATTTATGTTTTTGTTGGGATTATTTTCACTGATATGCCTTTGTTTCTTCCTATGCTATATTTTTTTTTCACATAACAATATGTTTTTGTTTCTTTCTATCTTACGTTAAATTATTTTAGAGCGAAAGAGATAAACGAATATTGTGTTGCCAAGGAGTCATTTAAGAAAATATTTTTCTTAAGCTCGCTTTAAGAGCGAAGTGTTGTCACACAAAATAATTTAATTCTAAAAACTTGGTGCTGACAACAATAAAAAAAATTGTTCGTCCATTTGACTTAGAAAAACAAAAGGTGCTTCTTTAAATTCATTTAATATACATATTTGATCAAAAGATTATAAAAACAATCATTTTTGAAAATTCAAAATTAATTTATTAATTTTATGAAGAATTTATAATACCTACTCAAAATATATACCTACACAAAATTTCTAAAATTCCACTCAATTTCACACACTTGTTTATTAGCATATATCAATATTAAGTACATAAATATACTGTATAGCTTCAATTAGGCGAATTTTAGCTAAAACCAACAATCTTATACAGCCTGCGAGGCTCTGACGCAAACATTGTTGATATGTTTATTGAACACACATGCGAAGGCACGGATTTTGATTTACAAGGCCTTAGTCATACGTGTCTTAGTATGTATGTAATATGGGGATTGTAGATATAGGAACGTGTACATATGGTCGTAAATTTGTGGGTTAAAATGCGTTTTATATAGGTCTTATTTTTGAAGAAATATTTATTGAAGTTTTCAAAATTGAAAATGATGTGGAAATAATCATGTCAGCTGCAAGACTCTCTGCTTAAATATAGGACAAATGAATAACATTTAATATGAAGACAGGGAAACGATTAACACTTAAATCATCCATACAAAAGATCCTTAGTTTTACAAACAAATCCAAAAAATAATAAAAAAAATTCTTATTTTCCCAAAAAGCAAAGATATAAACCAGTATTCACCTAAGCAAAAAAAGAACTACTAAATACAGGGTGCTCCTAAATACCGCTTCACGTCAAACGCTACGAGAGCTGTACACTACAAAATTCGATTGTAACTTCTCGATAGTTCGACAGTTATTGAGGTCTGACAACCAAATTACCATCCCGGTTGACGCTAATTTCGAATCCGCCTAAATCGTAGCGATCAAACTCATCGAGTTACTATTTGTATCTACTCCCCTTATACAGGCTGTTTGGAATGGAATGTTATTAAAATAAGGTTTTATTGCTTTCTATTTTATCAATGAGTGAGGAAGAGTTTAATTTGTTTTACTCACATGATGCATTCAAAAGAAGTTTTAGTTTTTATCAGACATTTTAATTTACAAACCGCAAAACAAACACATTATTACTTCTTAGAATTTATTAATATTGCGTTACACTAAAACGATGACAGCCAATCGGCTTAACGAAAACAAATACCCCAATAAATTCTTGTAATAACACCTTCCGACGTCGAAAATACACGGCGCTGTAATATAAATTTTCGCACACAAACACCGGCTATAAAAGATTCAATTTTATGAACACCCTGTAGAGCGTGTAGACATTGGAGAATTGAATGGGCCATGCTGTACCAATATGTGGTATCTTTAGCTAAAATCTATCTGGTTTATGTTTGTCTTTCGTTACGCATATGATAAATTATTACAACTAATATAGTGTAACAGTGTCTGTACAAACACGCGTTTAATATAGTTAATGAATGTTGTTAATGGAAATATATTTGCTTTGATAGTAGCATTGGTACGCGGTTTGGCTTATGTTTGAAGATGTATATCCATACTAATATTATAAATGCGAAAGTAACTCTGTCTGTCTGTTACTCAATCACGCCTTAACTACGGAACCAATTTGCATGAAATTTGGTATAGAGATATTTTTATACCCAAGAAAGGACATAGGCTACTTTTTACCCCGGGAAATAGGATAGGTTTTATCCCGGAAATCCCACGGGAACGGAAACTATGCGGGTTTTTTTTGACTGCGCGGGCGAAGCTGCGGGCGGAAAGCTAGTATCTTATAAAACAAACAAGTTTTAATGTATTATTTTAATTCTTAAATAATAAAATGTAGTTTATATAAATATTTGAAAAATGTTAAGTTAAAAAAATCAATATCTAGTGTAATTAACATTATTTCAATAAATAGAGTATTGATGGAACGGGACTATTTAGACCAGTCTCATGATCCGTATTTTCACTATTTTATTAAAAATAATTTAACATTGTAATTTGCGTATATCAATACTAATTACCGAACTATAAATCACTACTGAATTAATGTTTAATTATGTATTTCAAGGATTTATCCCAAATTAAGTACCACATAATCTTGATTTATTACCCTCAAAGGATTTCTCACATTTCATTGACACCTACTCCCCAATTATTTACGGAACATTCCTTGTAAGGTCCAGTTGCTAAGGCAGGTTATTTCTATATGTATAAGGTTGGTAGGTAAGGTTTAATTATGAGTACAATATTCATTTTTTTTGTTTATCTTTTTAACAAATTCTTTTTTGGGCCGGTTGCCTTCTTAATTATTGTTTAAATATATATTTATTATAACTTACGGTCACTTGGCACAGATCACTGGGATAGATAAGGTCGTTTTTGTAGCCATTTGTCATGTATTTTACAATTTCTGCACAACATAATATTATAAAATAATGAAATGAAATATCGCAAAATTAAATACAATATTGTATTTACATATTATCTACCTGAAGTTGGTATTTCATACAAAACAAAAAAAAAGTCCAAAAAATATAAGCTTTACTTTTAATTTACACAGATACGATGGCACCTTAATCACCGCCATACATCTTAACGTGTAATCACCCATCACATGGTGTCTGGACCAAAATAAACCACAATTGGCTCATTAACCGACCAGAACATTCGCCAAATTTATTTAAGGCGCGAAATACTTTTGCGCGAACGTGCACGATGTACTTCGATGAAAAAGGCAGAAAAAACTTGTTTTTTCGATTTTTTGTATGTAATAATATATATTTTTTGTCCATTGACTTTGATTAATAAATAACACGTATTTTAAAAATTAAAACAAATATTTTTTTACAAAATTTATACACGTAAATGAATTATGATAAAGATGTCCATTAAGCTTTTAACGAAGTAAAAAAACGCACGTTCGAATCGACGTTGCAACAATTTCCAAGTTCAAATCGAAGACATAAGATAAATATTGTGCCCAATTACCGAAATCACGAAACGAAAAAACAACCCACGAAACTTCGTGCAGTCACAAAGAGATTAAAAAGTATTACCCTGCCAAAATGAAAGTGCACTGAGTGTTCTGCACATATACATTTAACTATATACACAATTCGGCCGGCTAATAACACGGCCGAGTGGCTGGATATCAATACATTCATGAATACGAACTTTTACGACGTATGGTCTCGTATGCTATAACAAAATGTAACTCGATTTTAGAGGTCGGCTTCCTTGAGATACGAGAAAAAGCTTTAAATATTTTGCGATACAAAACATTCGTTTTGGTGGCACGTAAACGGGTAAATGGAATTTTTATCTGCTCCTTTTATTTCTTGTCGTATTTCGTTCGGATTTAGGACTATCGCGATTCGCGAGGCGTAATAAGTTTCTGTTTTGTTAGGGGCAGGAGCACGTCATTACTTGAACAAATTAGCAATTTCGGTTATTGCGAAGCTGCTATTTACAATAACCAGATTTAAGATACAACATACAATTGTTATAACATAACATAATTCGCACGCTGAGAACGAAAGTGACCTAACTCAAAATTTTGCAAAAATGAGTTATACTCATAAAATGACTCAGAATAAGGTATTCTATCATTTAATAAATCAAAAACTATCCTATGTCACCTAGAAACCGAAAAACACGTATGTTGCGTCTCTTTATAATTTGCGTATTTTAAACGTCCCTCCGCTAAAATAATGACCGTTTTAGTATTATGTCGGCACGGTGATTACATTTCTTAGTTTTAAAGTGATTTAATCCTGATTGCGGCGTTTATTTACCGAAAGGTAAGTAAATATTTTGTCAATGTTCTAATCCTAACAAGACCGTTATTCGTATTAGGTCACTTTTGTACTAAAATGCAGTTTTTGAATTGTGACTTAAATCATATTAAGTCATTTTTGTATTATCAACTATTCTAAAGGTAACGACATATTTCTCGTTATGCCTGTACTTTATTAAATGCTTTCTTTGTTTAAGTGTATTATGTATAAATAGGCCGTTTTAATAATATTTTGATAAGTTAATTTTATGGCGTATTAAAGTTTATGTCGTTGTTTCAATAATAATTTGTTTAAATATTTATGTTAAGGTCATTATATGAAGAGATTAAAGATGATTTTATATTACAAATGGTTCAAGAAAATGAAAAAGAAAACGAAAAATTCATACCCAAAAAGATATCATGAAATACAAGAGTTTCCTCGCTGAGTGATCATCGTCATCTGAGGCTCTATAGCTGCTAGTGGGCCTTGGCCTGGTCCAGTATTTTCTTCCAGATCTCTGGGTCCTTTGTCTGAGTTCTCCAGATTTTCACAGCAATCATTAGATGCCATCCAACCATCGGAGCTTCGGCCCATCTGGTTTTCCATAGAGAAGACGCAGAGGTGCCTTCTTGTCGTCCATATGTGCCTCGTATCCGGCCCAGCGTAAACGGCCTAGTTTTATGGTCTATAAGACATTCGGCTCCTCGTACATTTCATAAAGCTCATGGTTATACCGCGTTCTCCAATGTCTATTTTCCAGCACAGCACCGAAAATCCGTCTAAGGATTTTTCGCTCGAACACCAGCAGGCAATCCTCATTTTTTTGCTCAGGACCCAACTTTCGGACCCGTATGTTAGTACTGGTCTTAGTAGGGTCTTTTATAGCAGTACCTTTATGTTTCGGGATAGCAGTTTCGATCAATAATATCTTAGAAGGCCGAATCAGCCATAATTCGTTTACATATTTCTGCAGATATTTCGTTCTGGTTTGTTATTAATTATGCCAGGTACACAAAGTCACGTATAGCCACGAACTTGACTTGTAGACCGAGCTTTTGGGCAGTTTGGTCTATAGCAAGATATATCAGTATATCGTATCTCAGTATTTGTATCTTTTCGAAAAATAAAGTGCCCGATGTCTCAATTTCTGGAATCTCGGGTGCATTTTTCTAAGGCTATGTTAATCAGAAGGCTGGAGAGCGCATCACCCTGCCTAATGCCCAATGGATCCGAACGACGCTTTTTTATTTTTTTAACGTCATTGCTGTAAGTGACACCAATTGTGGTGGAATGCCGATCTCAGTCAACGCTTGGTACAGGAAATTTCGGTGAACATTGTCGTATGCAGCCTTAAAATTCACGAAAATAATATGGTGTGTTATGACATTGAACTCAAGTGTTTCAAAATCTGATCAGTAGTCGAACGGTTAGGGCCCCAAGCGTACTGGTAGTCGCCTAGTTTGTCTTCTGTGTATGGAGATATTCTATTGAAAAGGACATAGGCGACGATTTTATATGCCGTGTTTAAAAGAGATATACCGTGATAATTCTGGCAATCAAATATGTCACCTTTCTTGTGCTGTACACACCGCTGTAATATATACCCTATGTTACTGCGATGTTCCACTCATCGGGCGTATTAGATTATATGTATTAGAAAAACTTAACTATAATTTTTCTTATGTCATTGTTGTGGCAACCCTGTACTTAGTCTGTGGTTCATGTACCTATGCAATGTGTAAGGCAATGTGCTTTTAGAAAGAATAAAGAAAAGTTAACAGGGCGTCGTTTCAGACTACCACACCTGGACTATCAGCTCATAAAATTTCTCCTTAAAGCTAGTTTCAGCATATTTAAGCAATTCCACAGAGATGTAATCAGTTCCTGGTGGCTTATGATTTTTGAGTTTCCTAATGGCCAATCTAACTTCGTCTATTTGTAGGCAGCGAGATATCTGGGATGTTAGTATAATTTTGTATGGCAGAAGGTGTTTCAGCAGTTTCTGTGCTATTTAGCAGTTCTTGGAAGTACTAATTCCATCTTTTAATAATATCGTTCGTTCTCTCTTCTCTTATTTAGTAGCTCACTATCTTTAATTTTTACTGTTCTATTAGTTTGGCTGTAAAAGTTTCTCGAGTCCTTCGTTGAGAAACTTTTAGCAATCTCTTCAAGTTAGTTGACATCAACACATTTCTTCTTCTTTCTCTTGTGTAGTTATTTTTTTTCCTTCGTCACGCTTTATGCTCTCTCTCGTCTGCAAGTGTAGGTCTGCTGTAACGATAGGTATGCTTCATTCTTTTCGTAAGTAACCTTTTGGCATTCGGCCACTTGTTTCTGCATCGTATCTCATTACCTAGATTTTCACTCGCAGCTGTTAGTAGAATTTTACTTAGTACTTCCCAGGATCTTACTTGCGTTTTGTTCGCTATTTATCTATCTGCTCTGAGCCAAAATTTTTAGATAAACTTTCACTTTAAGGCTGTGTACGCGGTCCGTGCGCTGTTTGGCTCAAATATGTGATTTTTCAAACCAGATTGTCCATCAACCACTTATCTTACAAACATATGAATTACTAATAATTTTAGGAAATTTTATTGTCTATGTAGTTAGTTAAGAGTTTTTTTCAATTAATACAGTATTTCTGAATACCATCAAGATAACTGAGCCGATGATTACTTGATTTCACTTTTAGTGTCAATTTCGAAGCTAAAAATATCTGAAATTGCTGACAGATCTAACACACAATTATTTTTAACTAACTGCAAAAATCCTTATTAAAATAGTTAGTTAAAAGATTTTTTTATTTTGGACTCCTAACTTACGAAATTAAAATCCGAACAATGTGAATTTTTTTAGAAATTATAGTCGACAAAATGATTATTTTCACCAAGATATTTGACTTTATTGAATATAATTTATACATATTGCAATAAAAGAATGTCTTACTTATAAGATAAAATTTAAAAAATCAACTAAGGTACCTCTATTATTTTTCTACAATTTTTTTTTAAAGTACTATAAAACACTGCGCGCGACCCGATTAAAATCAGTCGGCAGCGAGCCTTTCCAGAGAGAGGACATGTTGCTCGGCGCTCTCCTGTGGACCTATGCTGTTCATAGTAAAAGGATAGCGCAAGCCGCGATCTATCGTAATAGATCGCGGAGTTTTTGACTTGCGTTAAATAGAATATGCGCTCTTAAGAGACCACGGTGCGAAATAAATCTATACTACATAGTATAAAACAAAGTCGCTTTTTCTGTTCCTATGTCCCTTTGTATGCTTAAATCTTTAAAACTACTGAACGGATTTTGATGCGGTTTTTTTTAATACATAGAGTGATTAAATAGGAAGATTTTAGTGTATAATTTATTAGGTTTGAAACAAAGTAGGCGAAGCCACGGGCGGTAAGCTAGTATAATATTATAAAGAGGAAAGGTTTGTATGTATGTTTGGTTTTCACGCATAAACTACTGAACCGATTTTGATGAAATTTGGCACAGATAATCTTTAGACATTGAGAAAGAACATAGACTACCTTTTATTGCGAAATATGTACCACGGGCGGAGCCGGGGCGGACCGCTAGTTCCTAACTAAAACTGCACTTTTGTATTACTTTTTTTAATTAATTATACTGAAGTATAATTTTTTGTTGATTAATAATACCAATATTAGAGTTGATTGCCCATAGGTATTAAGTAAATAGTAAAAATGAGTCTTGAAACAAACAATAAATATAAATTCTTAGTTAACATTTGGTTTCATTAGACTACTTCCCATTAATATTTTAATACTAAGTTGACATAATTCAGGTTACGTCCAAATGCATGCATAGAACAAAAATACTAAAGTGACTCATTCCCAAACTAGTCAAAGATGATTTACAAGTTTTCAGTACTAAAGTGACGCAATATCTAATGGTAATTTTTTAAAAAACATAAAAAATATTTAAATTTAATTTAATTTATTTTTTATGGATTGTATGGGTGGACAATATCCTCTAAAATGATATCAGACTTTAATATCTTATATAACTTTGCATGCGAACAAATTATGACATGATTTGTAAATAGTTCTGTAAATTACGAACACTTTTTTGATGATTCCCAAAAAACACGAATTTCGTATTAGGTCACTTTCGTTCTCAGCGTGCGATATATCATGAATGAATAGAATGCTTTCTTTTATAGGAAAGCATCCGTTTTACAAAAGTGTTTAAACTAAGTAGCTAACAAATATAAATTCGCTACGAACATACGATTATAGTCCAACACCTACAGGATATGAGCCTCAAACTAATATCATTCTCTGATCTGAAACTGAAATAAATCACAAATCCAAAACCATTTGCCTATTCGGTGCATCTCGCCAATGTAAACAATGCTGTGACGTCAGACATCCCATCATTGAGATGGAGTAGATGTTTAGATGTGAGCCGATCAATTATATTGCGAATGCAATCTGGGAACTGATTTATGTATTGTTTTTGGTGTTTGTTCTTTGTGAATTGAGCATTTACAGTAATACTAATCTAGCTAGTTCATTTTTTCTTTATATATGTTTTTGTAAATGCAAAAAAAGTCTTTAAAACTATTTTTGTTTGAATTTGGGTAAGATTTACGCATGTAAATTAAATACCAACTTATTTGTATAAAACCTCTATATAACCTTTCATACTCTATACATTTAAACACTTGTTTTAACCTTTTATAAAAATTGAGTCTTTGCTTAAATCATTAAACTCACTATAATATTGCTAAAATCTAAAATATGCACAGATTTACATACTCATACATTCACTGACATATACATATTATATTCTCTACATTTACATGCCCATACATTCGCTGACATACATATTATATTCTCTACATATACACAGACACACCAACATTAACTCCCTATCCAAGGCTATCCCATTTAATGATAAAATTAATAACAATAACGCAAAATATTCAAGCCGGTTTGAATAAGGTACAATATTGAGGTCACACCAATTAAAGCAGTCGATAGTTATGTAAAACAATACAATAAAAACATCGATTGTACGATGTCATGTAATTTTTAGAATTACAGCTTCTTTAAATATGATTATTTTACAGTTTTTAGTAAATAATATCTATCTACTTGGTACAAAACATGATTTCGCTGGCGTGGGACTTGGTTTTAAATTCCTTATAATATTTTTCATAAAGTAGATATTAAACCAAATAAAAAATATTTGTACAATTATTTAAAATATTATACAATAGCTCTACATAAAGAGTTTTAAATTTATGAAAAATTTTAAATGAATCATATCTGAATTCTTGGAGCCCGTATGCTACATTCTTGTAACTGTGCATCCTTGACCCAACCGTTTCAGTCCCTATCCATACAATTATTATACAAATAAACAGACAAAAAAAATAGAATTATTGTTTTTCTACAGATTTACTACAGACATTCAGTGAAAGCGCCAGAAAAATATCACAAGCAAATTACCAATATTTTAATTGTATTTTTTTCTTTAGCAACATAACTCACAGACATTCAGTCAAATACTATCAACAAACACTAATATCACCCTGGTTTATTTTGCACAAAACTTCAAGATGAGTACACATTATTAAGGATAATACGACAATTTAAAGTGAATCTACTAATTCAACAGAGTTATTTACAGAGGGTCTAGACCGCTCCAGCGCTGAGTAAACTTAATTTGTTAATGACGCAAAATGTTAAGTCAAGAGTAATATTGAAATAATTTTCGTTAAGTGCAAGTTCATGGGAATACCGACCTTATTGAGAGTGATTAAGATCTGGGGTTGCTTTTCAAACAGTGAGTGATTATATAGTAGAATAATTTAAAAACATAGTTTTCACTTTTCGACGCGGAAACTTGAAACAAAGTTGGTCCAAAGGTCCTAGAATAACTGAAAGAATTTTAACGATTTTTAATTTGTTAGATAAGTCACCGCTGCTAAAAGAATATATTCAACTAACAAAAACGTCAAAAGCTTACAAAAACACGAAGTGACTATAACAAATTATAAAACAAGACGCCAATTGCTTCTGATATCCTGGTATTGTAAAATTAAAAATTGTGTGCAATAAAGAATATATAACTATAACTATACAGGTTTTATAATACGATATATCTGTTCATAAGATACCTTATTTTGACATTACAGACTCTAATTTTAATTGAGTTATAATACATAATATATTTTATCACAAGAGCTAGCACGCTAATAAAATTGCGTGCTGAAAAAATAGTAGTCGTTTTTAAACTAAAATGTCACAATCTTTTATTAAAAAAAATTACAAACTTTTTAACGCTCGTGTAGCCAGCCAACATTTTTTAATATTCTCTAGTGTAATAGTTCTACGAATAAAAATTTATAACTCTTATCATAAAAATGCGCCAATATTGTAAAAGCTTGGCATTTTTTAATTTTAACGTCGAAAATGTCAAAGGTTTAGCGTTGATAGTAGATTTTTATCTTTTTTAGTATCTATTTTTTATAAGTGCTACGAAAAATGAACAATAACTTTGATTAGAGTTTATTTTGTCCGGATATATCTGCGTCATTTCTTTTTGAAAACAGAACAAAAATTAAAAAAAAAATACAAATAAATCAAATAAAGAATTTCGTTACTTATCACAAAATTTCGTTACTTATCACACTATCTTCCCAATTTCGTATTGTATTAACTTTCTGCTTTTATTTTTTGGTTGCTTGGAAGAAATTGCTGTTAAGCAATAAAGCCGCCAATTGCTTTGTATAATATCCTGATTTTGTCAAACTTTGTGTGTGCAATAAAGAGTATATAAATAAATAAATAAATAAAATAAAAATTTCGGTTCACCAACGATATAGCAAAATATTTTTTTCCGTGTAACAACTGTTGTCCTATCGTCAAGTGCACACAAGCGAAGCCGCGGGCGGAAAGCTACCTTATAAATTCAAATGAAATATAAAATTAGCATTATAATGAAACGATTAAAATAGATGGCGCTCGAGTCTCGACCAATACTTGTTTTCGTATCCGGTTGCTTTTCAATAAAGCTTACCTTTTTTTCTTTTAATTTATGTAAATACCTAATGAGGATGAATCTAATAAATTACTGGTGTTATCCGCTGCATAAAAATAAATACTCGTTTCGATCGTATTGCGTTTATTTTATGGTATAAATATAACTTTAATGAACATTATTAATAAGACAGTTAAATGTTCAGACGCTTAATATAGTAGTATTAATGCCTGGTGGTAAAAAGCCAAGTACGAACTTTTTTGTAATTTAAATACATACTTAAATTATTGTTTTTAAGAAAAAATAGAGAAACATAGCGATAGAAGGATAATAAACATAAGATTTTTAAGTAGCTAATTCATACGCTACGCGGCTGTAATTTTATTATCTCTACCGGGAATCGAATTAAGGACCACTTCGTAACAAGTACTACTTCTTAACCACTATACTAAAGAGAAGATGTTCAAGTGTGTTTATCAATTTTATTGTCGTTTTAAAACAAAGCTGAAAAGTATGTTGGAACGTGCTAATGTCAGGAACTGCTGGACCGATTTCAAAAATTATTTCACCGTTGGATATGTACATGATCCTTGAGTGCTATAGGTATATACCATGTACCACGAGCAAAGCCGGGGCGGACCACTAGTTTGTAATATGATGTTAAATGTACAATTGACATACTTTCCAAGTAAACACAGATTTCAAGGATATTATAGGAACAGTTGCACCACCAACCGAGTTTAATGTTAAAGATTTTATATGAACTTTACGATTCAACTTGACCCCTAAAATAATGAAGAAATATGAATAGTAATGGGTTATTAATTCATTAACAACACTTAATTAAATATACACAAATTATTGTAAAATTATACGCAAATAATTTAATTTGCTTTTTTTTAAGTAGTTTTCCGCTTTTAGTTGGCTGGTTTAACAAATATAAAGTGATTTATGTCGTGCATGAATAATTAAAAAAAAAAACACGAAGACCAAAAAATTTATAAGTATAAAAAATAGGATTAAAAATTAACATTTGAAGAGCAACTAGATGACCTTCTGACTGTCTAATTGAATTCAAATTGGTTTGCGTGTGTTTTTCTTTGCCTTTTTATAAACCACATTTTTTTCAAGAGATTTACATCCTTATGCAAAACAAATCATACAGTTTACATAAAAAATTAGTACCTACCTACCTAGTTACTTCAGTAGTAAAAACAAAAAATTCATACGTGAACCATCCGCGGCGCGTCTTCAATACCTCAACTTAATAAACATATCATAACTTTGTACCGGCGTCTCATAAAATAGTGAAAGTGACGTCCGTTCAAGGTCAGCACGTACGGTAGAAATGGCGCGGCGGCGCGCGGGATGCGTGTGCGCATTGCGTAACACTACGTAATCGATTATGTTGACATTGATCGCGTATATCATAATATTATAATCGAGTTGGAATCGATTTTTTTGACGTGACTTTTATACGGTAGAGATTTATTGTTTTTAATGTGTAACGATGAGGTTATGTACTAGCTGTAGTCACGTAGTTATACTCGTGTAATCATTTAATTTTAATAGAGTAAGTAATTGTTATTAACAGAAATATAAATAGGTCAGATTCGATCAAATAGAAAAAACTTTATTGGCAATTAAATTTTTCCTCCAACAATTTTAATATAGACTAACATTTCTTTGCAAGTAATTTGTTCTTAAACAAAAAATATCTACGTAGAATTGATAGAGCGCAACGTCTTCACGCAAAACCGGAATAAATATATCTTGTTTTAATCTAAGTCAAGGTCTATTAGTTTGCCAAATTTTATCTAATTACCGTTCAATCGTTCTCCATACACAAACATTCGAACAAATTAATTGTAAGCATATTTAATTTATAGTGTCATTAAAAAATCAATCAAAATAAATCACTTTATTTCATAATTTTAACATCACTCTATGTAATGTATCTGTGTAATTGTGTATTAGCTCCAAATTAATTACAATTAAATACTTAAAACAAAAATACTTAACTTAATAAAAAATATTCAATCAATCTTATTTTAAAACCACTATCTACATAGTATAAAAGTTAAAACAAAGTCGCTTTCTCTGTCCCTATGTCCTTTTGTATGCTAAAATCTTTAAAACTACGCAACGGATTTTGATGCGGTTTTTTTAATAGATAGAGTGATTCAAGAGGAAGGTTTTAGTATATAATTTATTAGGTTTTAGACAAAGCGGGCGAAGACACGGGCGGTAAGCTAGTCCACTATAAATCGCTTCCAAAAATCTCACAATCTACCATCACCCCCGCCTCGTTACCGCTCTATTTAATATATATTGGCTCTAAATATTTTAATATAATTCAAACTAGAATGAGAGCCAATTCGATCTATTGTTTCGCCTGCGTCTGGTCATCTAGCTGGTGATCTGCCAAATGTCCGACATGCTATTCTTGGCTGTAGTGTTACTATCCCATCGGAACGTTTTGCTAACTGTTTGAGAACCTTTGTTAATATTAAAATGACTCTTATTTCATGCCACTGTACCTTTGTGCATAATATACCCACTCTTATTTTATGCCTCTGTTTGGAAACCTTGGTGAATATCATGCCGACTTCTTCTTTATAAGGTGAATATCATGCCGACTTCTTCTTTATAATATGGCTCTTAAGACACAGAGTTCTTGTAGTTTAAGAGACAATGTACATATTTTTGTAAGGTTAATGTTTTGGCAAAATAAAGATTTTATTTATTTATTTTATAAGTGTAGGAGAACTTTCGCTAATATTATACTGGCTCCTTTTATATTGCTCCACTGTTTGAGAACCTTAGTTAATATTATACCCACTCTTATTACATATTTTATGTCACTGTTACTGTAATATCATACTGATTCCTCACATTTTATGCCATTGTATCAGAATTGAGTACCTTTTTCAATATTGTATATTTGTATTTACTCCTTTTATGTTCAGCTAGTGAAAAAGTATTGGTATGGAACATACGATCATGTTGTCTTCCGGACTGCGGTCATTCGTAAAGCTACACACACAATTACATCGCATTAACAACTAAGTAATTTTCCATAGCAAGAAATAAGTTGAAGAGTTGGTTAAAATTGAAATAAAAAATATCTAATTCTTCCATTACAACATTGGCAGAACATAAAAAGCAAAAACTTCGTAAAGATAATAAAAAAAAGAACCTTATGAAATAAACAAGTAATCATCACTTACTAAGCAAATAATAATTGTCCGTCTATTATTAAATTCAAATGTAAATGGTGAATTAATTCAAAAGGTTATACGCGTTTACAGAAATAGAATCAACAGACATTAAACGCAAAAGAAAACAAGGCGATGTGACAATCTGCGTAAATATCTTGCTTTTATTACTGACTAAACAAATTAAGTGGCACATAAAATTGTTTATTACGTTATAATTAATATTGTAGTGACAAACGATGTTAATAGATTTCCATTTAGACGACAATGCTAAAAGGACACATTTATACACATACCTACAAACAAGGTAACACCGTAAATCTACAACTTGCACATAAATTAAGCAACGTCCTACTGGAATTAATACAACACGTTCGTTGCGCTGTAATATCTGACGTATAAAAATAAAAAACCGGCAAAAGTCACGCGACTACTCGACAATGCGTACGCGCATCTATTTACGTACCTACGTCATAAAACATCGGTTTGATTTGTTCGGACACTTGTACTTCAAAAAGCTGAATCGAGGTCGATATTCCGAGCCATTTACGACGCGGGCCATTATGAATCCGATTCGACGGAAACATAATGTTTATTCAAATGAATTCTCCGATAATAACGTACTGGTAGGTATATAAAAAAACGATGCAATATGCAATCAGGTACAAGAATAATCTGATAATGTTGAGGTTCGCTCGTTTTTATGGGCTTTTAATCTTAGGATAAAGGCTCCTCAAATTACATCTGGGTTTAGATTTCCGAACGGATAAGGTAGCGAGAGAAAATAAAAATAAAATTAATAACATACTGAGATCAGTTCGCAAATATTGAACCACTTCTCAAATTAATTATTTTTGCTTCTATTATAAAAACGGTGGATTATAAAATTGAAAACGGAATGAGCAAAAAAGGGAAGTAAATTCGATGCATTCTAAATTGACCTTTACTTAAATAATGGCCACTACAACACACGTTAGTAGATCCTCAACTAAAAACCATCGAAGCATTACGACCATCGTATTGACCACAGCCTGTGACGGTCAAAGTCTTCGAATTAACCTTGGTAACGTCCTCACAAACACTAGTAGCATAATCTTAATGATACGAGTGTAATTATAATTATGATAAAAAATAAAACGTTGAATAATATTTAAGAACAAAGATACGGGTGAAGCAAAAAGCGAGGTATAATTTTGTTCGTTATTGACACGGTGGTAATAGCTGTATTGCGTGCTGGAGGCACAAAGGAAATTCGTCAATGTGGCCACGATAACTGGGACCGGCTTATTACTATTGTTATACGTAATTTATTGGTCTTAAAGACGAAACATGCAGCGTCACATCCGCATACTTCAGCTGATGTAATGTATAGACTACTCATTAATTATAGCAGCATTAAAATAATTACAATAGACATGAATGTAAAAATAGACGCAAAAACCGCATTTGATACATTTGTTTTAAACACGTAATAAGCATTAATTTAAACGAGTGCTATGCCACAAAATAATAATAAATATGTATAAAGCTATTCGTTTGAATATATTCCACATAATAACAATGTGGTTATTTCAATTATGAGTATAAACGTATATATCAAATTTCGATGTAATACAAAATTTCCAATCAAAGCTTTTAAATGCCATTTCATCGATAAATATATCGCGTAATTGCCAACAGATGACCAAACATTCCATCCATGATAACATTTTGTGTATTGGTTTCTAATTAATCTTCAATTAGAGTATGACTATAATTTTAATGTACCAATAGCTTATTACATACTAATGAAATATGACTAGATTTATTCATACAGATACCTAAATACATATATACACACACACACACACAATCGCCCCAAATTATACAAATATAAATACTAATTTTCTGTTAAATATAAGCAACAATGAATTGTTTTATTTACACTTAATATTGTATAACATAAGAAAAAAAAATAAGCGAAGCCGCTGTCTTAAGATGCCTTCATTCAACTCTGTACTTCAACGTTTGCTGCCACCAATAAACATTACTGTTTAAGATACTGAACAGTATACTACATTATTCTGTCACTAGTAAACATTCCTCCACCCTCATAATTCCAAAACCGTTAATCATCATGTACCAAAAACGCCATACATTATGTAAAGAGCGCGAACAATATACTCTATGTCAGAACTATGCCAGTGACCCAAATGTGGCGTCACGGAATGAGTAGCCCCCGGAACGTATAGAAATACGAGAACCACTCCGACTTTCATTTTTAAAGGCATCCCGCTTATGGAAAGTAATCTTAAGGTGTTCTTGGAATCAGATGTAACAAGCAATAACATAGAAGGAACGTGTATTGGATCTGGTTGGTTAGGTATTGAGATTTTATTGGAGTTTTGCAAGTCTAAAAATATAGAAGTGAAAATAGTTTTATAACCAATTTATTCTATATTTTTATGCTGTGCGCAAATACCTTCGCATGTTAGTATGTTTCAACTTTAATAAATTAAGATGAATTTATTATGCAGGCTTAGAATAAGTAAAAAATAAAATTGCTACTAATTTATTCTAATAAGAATAACTTAATGTGCAAATATCTTTCCATGTTGGCAAACGCTAAACAAATTAACATGAATTCATCATCAAAAGGCAGAGCTTAGAGAAAGAAGGTACCTATACTTACTTTTTCACTCGATGAATGGCAGAAATAGGGTCTAGAAATTACCATGGTAAATGGCTGTAATGTCATTGTAGGAATTCAACTCAAGAGTACCTACCTATAGATGGTAGGCACGTCTGCCATAAATCACTGAAAACCATTACCAATTTGATATATAGACGAATTGCTTTCATTCACGAATTTATATTTGCTGCTTTGTTAACACCACAGACTGATAGTAAATTCCTGGAATAATAGCGTCTATCGAGCCCACGCATCAAAGTTAGTTCAATCAAAGGGAAATCCACAACCAGTAGCCACGACTAAGACATATCGGCATATGTTCGCAAAGTGTATATAACATGAACTAGCTGGATAAAGACGGCTATTCATCTTGCATCATAAAACAAAACCATATGGCGATGTTTATTTATTGTTGGACTGTAACTAGTTAATACGGGAATAGGTTATTCAGTGAATAACGGAACTTCAATTCATAAAACTCGGTTTGATTCATGTTACTCGTACCTAGGGTTGCCAACACTTTATCATCAAAATATAGTATTTTCCAAAATAAGGTGTAAAAAATATAGTACATTTAAAAAAAATATAGTATTTTATGGGAAAAACAAAAAAAATAGACAAATATATATTTATTTTTATAAAAACTATATTTTTTTGCACTTCTTGCACTGTGTAACAGCTTTTTGTTTAAATTAAAAGTGTCAAGCTTTGTCACATTCAATTTTTTAAAATAATATAAATCAAAAGCTCATTTTTTATTAATGATTAGCGACCCGCCCCGGCTTCGCACGGGTGCAATGGCGGCCGGCCGGTACCGCCGCAAACGCTACGTCCCGCAATTTTTAAATCTGTAATATCTTCGAAAATATTCACTTAAATCATACGGTGTAAAGGGCCATATAGATCTATATTAAATGAACAATGTATTCAAGGTATTTAATTGGTTAAGGATTAATGCTGTATTGGTTAAAATCGCTTCGAAAATTAGCCATTATTTGTCGAAAAAAGTAAATGTAAAAAAAAGTTACTGTGGGTTATCCATAAGAGATAGACATATACCATCACGGACTTTTCTGTAGACCTTTTCAATGTGTACAATACTTAGTACATTATTTTGATAAAACTCGTAGGGTTCAGCCTGCGTTTGCAATGT
>CAJQZN010010732.1:0-13770 GCA_907164685.1 Colias eurytheme | reverse complement strand
TTTGGAGGGGCGCGCCATGTTATCGTAGTTTATCTCTACCTATTTCGTTACTTGGTCGATAAGCCAATGATTTACGAGGGACTGCTCATAGGAAATCTAATTAAATTATACTTATAGCTCATTTGCTACAATATTAGTTATTTGTTTAAAAAAATACCGTATTTTATATACTTACCTACAATATTCTTAACAACACGTTTCTTAAGCGTTATATAATTTTGTTTTAATTTTAAGGGAACAGCCTTAAGACAAGAGCATCTGCTAGTGGGTAAATATTTCCAATGTACATGTACTCGATGCAACGACGAAACCGAGTTAGGGACGTATATAAGTTCTGCACGCTGTCCTGCATGCAAAACGGGATATTTGTCTAAAAAAGGAGATTTATGGAAATGCAATAGTTGTAAAGAAAAAGCTGACGATTCGGTAATTGACTATAAAGTTAAATGCTGCACGAATAAATTTGAAGTTATAAGTAAGTATTGAATGCTTTCAGAGAATCTATCTGTAACACGTGTACTTAAATGTAGTTTATGAAACTGTGAGAATTGTAAACGATCTTAGGCATTTTTCCTTGCTAACGGAAGAATATTAATATATGAGTGACTAGTTTATTATATTAGTAGGATTTTACGATACCCATAATTTTTATGCTTTCTTTTAATATCCCGTTTAAAGATGAAATTTCATTCACAGATAAAAAAGACGCAAGTGAGTTAGAAGAATATATTCGTAACGTCTCTCTCGTGCTGGCTCCAAATCACTATTTGCTAATAGATGCAAAGCAGAGATTAGCCGGCGTTTTAAGAGACGCCATTAACAGAGAACCTAAACCCACTAAGAAAATGATGCGTCGCAAATTGGACCTTTGTCAAGAACTCTTGCCTGTACTTGAAGTGTTAAGCCCTGGTATTAGCAGAACTAAAGGTAATGCTTGTAATTTTTTTAGGGAAATAAAATAAGTGATGTTAAGGCTACGTAGAAGGTCCGAATAAATACTAAAAGTAGAATTAATTTAAGTAATTCCTTAACCTCCAAGCTTCACCACATTACAGCAAATCAATAAGTGCTGGTTTGAACTTTGCCGATGATTTTGATGAGCATTTTTTGTAATAAAGGAAGTGTGCATATTTGTATAATATCATAAAACTAGCTTACCGCCCGCGGCTTCGCCCGCTTTGTCTAAAACCTAATAAATTATATACGAAAACCATCCTCTTGAATCACTCTATCTATTTAAAAAACTGCATCAAAATCCGTTGCGTAGTTTTAAAGATTTAAGCATACAAAGGGACATAGGGACAGAGAAAGCGACTTTGTTTTATACTATGTAGTGATTTATAAGAACTTTTACCTAATGAAGTTTTCATGTGACTTATTGTTTGTTTCAGCAATTACTATGTACGAACTGCACTTAGCAATTGTGCAATTGGGTAAAAAGTTATTTGATGCACGTGAATTAACAGCACCAAAGTACTTAGTAAGTACTTTATAATAAGAGTTGCTTCATAATTTGTTTTTATTAAACTTCGATACAATGCAGAACATATTCACGTTCCTATATTATATGAAAAAAAACTGATGGTAAAATTATTTCAGGACGAGTTACTAAGTGCTGAAAAATATTTAAAGAAGGCATTGGAAATGTTATTAATTGAACCTGGAAACTCCCCTGAAGGACAGCTTTGCTCCAAGGCCTTAGAACAATATAGAATGTTGAAAAACGATATGAGTAATATTCTGGATGGTATACATGAGGAGGGAAAAGTATACGTCACTGAAATCGACAGTGAAACTCTAAATGATGTGGATTAATTATTACAATGTAATAATATGTGCTGATAATTATTTGTTACTTTAATAATATATTTATTATTCAAAAGCTTGTTATTTTCATTATCCTACTAATATTATAAATGCGAAAGTTTGTATGGATGTTTGTTACTCTTTCACGTAAATACTACTGAACCGATTACAATGTACACATAGGATAGGTTTTATCCCGGAAATCCCACGGGAACGGGAACTATGCGAGTTTTTCTTTGAAAACGCGGGCGGAAATCTAGTTATTTCATAATTTAAAAGAAAACCCGAACGAGAACCATTTCAAGATTCTTGTTTTAGGGACATAAGTAATCAGTATTTATCAAATACTAGCGGTCCGCCCCGGCTTCGCCCGTGGTACATGTTTACGTTTTCTCTACATAAAAACAATCCTCGTACTTCAAGGAATATAATAAAAAAAGAATTATCGAAATCGGTTCAGCCGTTCTCGAGTTAAGCGCTTACCAACACATTTTGCGATTCATTTTTATATATAAGAAGATTATTAAGTAGTTATATCTCTAAGATTACTTTTCTACTCACACCTTAGATCATTAAGTAATGGATGGAGCACGCTGGCAAATGTTCTAACTAAACTTTCTGCCGGTTTTGGTGCGGGGAGGGTAACTCACACTTTGAATCACAATCACACATTCACAAAAATAATTTGTGTCTTTACAAACTCAAACTATTACAAAATGGACAGACTAGCATGTTTTTGCACACATACATCGATTACACAGAAAAATCTCTATACATATACGTAATAATACAATCGCTCTAAAGGGATGTAACCATATCGATATTACAAAAATAATAATTTTGTTGAAATTAGAAATAACATTAATATTATATTCATAAAAAATACTACACAGGTCATTTGTAACGTTTTCATCATTATTATATGCATACGAAAAAACAATAAAACGCCATTTTATTTGTATTTGAATATGTATTTATTCAACACATCACATATTATATTCAATAAAATAAATATCGGTCCAGAAATTTTTATTATTTCTGTACCGAGGTGTCCGTTCTGATTTTCTCCCACAGCATTCAATCCACCTTAGCCTTAAAGCAGGATTTTTTGTAAATCTGAAATATACGCAATATTCGTACATACATATAAACAAAGTAGCTGCTCCGCGCGGTTTCACCCCCGTAACTCCACTCCTGTTGGTCGTAGCGTGATATATACCTTCCTCGATAAATAGGCTATCTAACATCGAAAGAATTTTTCAAATCGGACCAGTAGTTCCCGAGAATAGCGCGTTCAAACAAACAAACAAACTCTTCAGCTTTATAATATTAGTATAGATTACATAATAGAAAGGTTACAAGATTAACATTACAAAAAAAACGGCTAAATGCGAGTCGGACTCGCGCACGAAGGGTTCCGTACCATTAAAATGTTCTGCCAGTTAAAAGTAACCGAGCGTAAATTTTAATAAATATATACAAGACTTACAAAATAAACATTATACTCCTTTTTATGCAGTTGTGTAAAATTTTAATATAATAATGAGAATTAATCTATTCTCATCTCATTTCAAATTATACTTAGAAAAATATTTTTTTATCGACGTTCAAGTTAAAAGCAGTCCGTCATTAACAGTCATTAAGAAAGTCGTAAAAATTTACGACCTTTTAAGCGACGAGTTTTAAAATTCAACTCCATCAATAAGTACATAAAGATTAAATTTGAATTTCTCTTCAAGATAGTCTCGCTATAGTCTGTCCACTATAAGAATTGCTTTTTGACAGCTCGACGGGTGATACCAGAAGTGATGTTCAAAAGATTATCGATTGTGATACCATTTCAATTATAAATTAAAAATATTATCATAAATCGAATCAGGTACGAAAATAATAATTACAACGTAAACGTACTAATAAGATATCTAATAATAAGACCACATATCTATGCATTGTATGTTAAAACTAAACTAAACTAATATTTTATTATTTATTGGTTTCTATCTTACAATTTGGTTGTCTTTACGTTTAAATTATATAACATAATAGAAGAGTTTTTCTGCATCGGATATATTTTACAGAGTATTTCTATCGATTATTATAATCTATCGACCCATCATTGAATAATTCTGTGTAGACATCACTAAGTGGGCGGGACCTGTCCAAGAAGAACGTAGACGGAGAATCCAATAGACACCGGCAATGCGTGTCGCAGAAAGGGATAGAAAAGATTACGTCACAATATTTAGGGTTACCGTAAGAGGGAAAATTTACCCCACAATTTGTAAGATACAAATCTCTCAATATCATTATTCACATAAGTGGATAATAATGAGATATCCACATAATGATATTATGTAGATACATACTTACATGTCTATACTTAATATTATAAAGAGAAAAGGTTTGTAATTATGTATGTATGTATGGTTTTCACGCATAAACTACTGGACCGATTTCAAAAATTCTTTCACCATTAGAAAGCTGCATCTTCACTGAGCAACATAGGCTATATTGCATTTTTTAAAAAATTAGAGATCCTTACCAAAAATGCAATAATGTATCCTTAATAAAAATTCTGTCATCGCGTGCGCTGCGGAATCTATTGAAGATAGAACAAAAAAATGTTCTACGGTATTATGATAGTAGAATGGATCAATATCTACAAGAAAGTCCGCGATACCATATGTCCATCTTCAGTAGTTATGTTACTACAACAACTTTTTTATGTTTTCAAAGTAAATAGAAGTGCCGACAGTAATCAAACCATGTTATCCATACACATATATTAATCCTTATCCCATTAAGGGCCGATTTTTCAATCCCGAGATAAACAGTCTAATATCTACCCCTCGAATAGATTTATTTAATTATTTATCTAACTCATAACGGCTCGCCTATTTTTCAATCGTGATTTATTTGATGAACAACTATCTGACCAAATATTTCCATATTGGCAGCTCTGCTCTCGGAGTGGCGAAACAAACATATTAAATTAGTCAGGTTAGAGCGGGATAGAGTCAACTCTTGCAATTTGTCAACAACCGTCATTATGACTCACGTCTTGTATTGCTCTTGTCTTCTATGATTGTTGATTGTTGTTTTGATTCGAGTAAAGAGTTTGGTTAAATTTGTGTTTCAATTTATATATTTTACGATGGAAACGACATACTTAAAGGCAGCGTTCGGCAAATTTTCAATGGCATGGTCATCAGTACTATCAAAAACATCAATTTCAATATGATTTTAATTGATAATAATTATATAGAAAGAGGTTTAATTGTTAATAATTCTACGCTCTATGTTATGACATACGAAAATATCCCAAATTTGACGCATCAGTTGTCAACTCAAACGCCTAACCGTCGAATAGCGCGCTATCTGGCCGTTGGAGCGGCAAATAGATTTATTCCTCAAATAACGTAGTTATTCGATAGATACGTCCTATTCGTCTGTTGAAAAATTGAATATTTTGTTAACTGAAGAATAAAGTCTATCTAGCTGTTTATCTGGGCATTGAAAAATCGGCCCTAAATGATGTTTTATTATAGACTGTTTCAATACCAGCAAAATACTTTTTAAATGAAAAGAATTGGATATTCCATTCAAAAGATATAACGAATTTTTAAAAGTGTCAATCTACAGAAAATAGTAGGTATATTGTTCGAGCAGGCCGTAGTGCGGGGGTCACGGAGGAATTCTACCAATATGCGTCTTGACGGAACACAGTGGGGTTTTGGTCGGTAGGAATCCGACATAACCCACGGCCCCTCCCCCGGAGGCCGTGGGTATCTATGAAAGATTTCCCCACTAAAACAAAAAAAAAACCTATAGTCCGACCTATAGTAGACTTTTCACTGTAACGATATCGCTATCTATGCGGGTGAAACCGCAGGGCATTGCTAGTATATTATATAATACTAGCGGTCCGCCCCGGCTTCGCCCGTGGTACATATGAAAAATAGATGTTGGCCGATTCTCAGACTTACCCGATATGCACAGAAAATTTCATGAGAATCGGTCCACCCGTTTCGGGGGAGTATGCAGACTAACATTGTGACACGAGAATTTTATATATAAGATGTATATATCATTATCATAATCCCATATGAAAATGTGTATGTAATGATAATGCAGATGAAAACTCGATTGTTTATTATTTTTTATAAAATAAAATAATGTTTATTTTCGTAAATTAACAGATACACACTTTAATTATATTGACCAACCCGCGAAGGCGCAAAAAAAAAACGAAATTTACTTAATAATAATTTATTGTAATAAAAAAATTACATTTAAATTATCTCTTACTTAATTAACTACGTCACTCCGGTTCAATGTTGGAACCAAGAGCGTCCATTGACTTCGGCGGGGCAGCGTTGCGGTGGTGGTGATTGCCGTAATACTTTCTGGAACCGCAGGTGTGCGCGATGTCGCAATCGTTACTGGGTACAAGTCCTTACTGGGTGGCCTTATGCATCTTCCTATAATCAATGCGTGTTATATGTACTTAACAATCCTAATATTTCAGAATATTCACCCCGAATATCACTCCGAATATTTCAGATATTTAATTAAATACACACTGCAGAATATATATTATTACTAGCGGTCCGCCCCGGCTTCGCCCGTGGTACCTACATGTTTTTAACTATCCTATCTCTCAAGTTGGATCGAACTGCACATGGTGTGCAAATTTTATTATTTATTTATTTATTTATTTATTTATTGAAAACACACACTAACATTACAGTTTCCCAATACGATAGTGGTTTTACATTTAATTGGTTACATCATGGTTACATCGAAATTAGAAATATATAACATAACTACATACAAACTAACATTACTTTTTATAGCATATTACAAATAAAGCTACTCGCGTGAATTCATCCCAAGTGCAACAAAATATATCCGTTTTGATTGCTATTTCATTGAGTGAACGAAGTGCACGCGTCATAGGTGCCTGACCTAGCAAGTTGGTGCGAGCGGACGGCACCAGCAGCAGCGGCGGCCGGCGCCGGCGCCCCGCGTATCCATCTGGTACATACAAATACATTTTACCCAAAATATCCGCATTATGTATCCTACCTCTAAAAATCCTGAACAGGTACGATATTAACGCCAGGTCCCTTCTAACCCTCAGCTCGTTATATCCCACCATGCCCAAAACGAATAAAGTCGGATACATAAGCGGATAGAAAGGATAAACCCCGTATAATCTCATGTAAAGGTAACGAGTGAATTTATTTTGTATGCGCTCTAGCATGAGATTATATTTAATTTCATGCGGGCCCCAAATAACGGAGTTATATTCCAACTGGCTTCTTACTAGAGTATTGTATAAGTTAACAATAGCTCTAATATTCGAAAAATTTCGAGACATCCGCAATATAAACCCTAAGTTTTTAAAAGCTTTCTTACAAATATTAGTTATGTGCTTACTATAACTCAAGTCAGTACTGAGATTAACGCCAAGATCTTTAACTTCAGTTACCCTCGACATCTGTGCCCCATCTACGTGGTAGTTATACCTTGTTTGGTTTTGAGTACTTTTAGAGAAAGTAATAATCATGCATTTTGAGGTGTTGAACTGCAATAAATTATTTTTACTCCAGTCTACAACTCTATCAATATCGCTCTGAAGTTTCTCACAATCACTTATATCTTTTATTGGCAATGATAGTTTAAGGTCATCAGCGAAAAGCAAGCACTTCGCATAATGAACTACCTTTGGAAGATCATTTATCATCAAAATAAACTCCAAGGGGCCCAAATTGCTGCCCTGAACTACACCAGATCTGGTAAAATACGGTTTTGATGTATGTCCAGCATAATTTACGTATTGCTGCCTATCCGTCATATAATTAGCCATAAATTTTAACAGATGCGGAGTGAATCCAAATTCTGCTAACTTTTTTATCAGCACATCATTGTTGACCAGGTCGAATGCTTTTTTGAAATCAAAGTAGGCCGCATCGACTTGTCCGCCACCGTCGACTACGGGTATAATATCCGCCATATAGCTTAGTAGATTGCTAGCAGTGTTACGTTCGGATCTAAAGCCATGTTGAGCGTCTGACAAGTGCGATCGTATCTGTATCAATATGCTTTTTTGCACCGCAGACTCAAACACCTTCGCTGGTGAGGGCAATATTGCAACAGGCCTATACTCATCTACTCTGTTACCACGTCCCCCTTTGGGCACTGGAACGACGCGACTTATCTTCCAACAGTTTGGGAAAACAGCTGTTTTAAGGCATAAGTTGTATATATGGAGAAGGGGCTTTGCCAACACCATGCGGCAATCCTTCAATATATATGGCGGTATCTGGTCTGGACCTGAAGATGTCTTTGGCTTAAGTTGACTAAGCGCCTTCAGCACTTCACAAAGCTGTAATTCCCCGATGTGCACTCTTACTGCTCCGTTTAAACAATTTGCTTGCGTTATCGCTAAGTTTACATCTAACTTTGGTTTTTGCTGAATATAAACCGACCTAAAATATTCAGAAAATGCATCCACGCTTTGCTGTGCAGTCATCACCTCGCCATCGTCGCTAACCAGATGTTTAGATTTTTTAATTACCCGACTATTGTTAATAAACTTCCAAAAAGATTTGGGATCTTCTATTAAATTCGCTTCAACTCGCCGACGATAACTGTTTAACGCCATTTCAATCGCACATTTTACCTTAGATCTATACCTACTGAATATTTCATAATCTTTTTGCGATTTACTAGCCTTAAAACGTTTATGATGCGCTGCTTTAATTTTAATGTCTCGAATTATTTCTTTTGTGTACCACTCAGGATAAATGTATCTCGAACATACTTTATTTTTCTTCTTTAATGGCACACAGGAATCGAAAATTGAATTAAAAACATTATAGAAATACTTCAAGCTCATATCTAATCCTAAATTATAAAAATCCGTCCAGTCTACTTGTGCTATTTTAGAATAAAGTAAAACAAAATCGGCTTTATTAAAATTCCACTCTAAGGAAGTATTCGTACTCACATCTGTGTCTGAGTTAGGAGCGGCAGCGGGCGGGCCGCGCGGCCACGCCGACACCAGCAGCGGCGGGTGGTACGCGTCCACCGGCACCAGCGGTTCGGCAGCTTCACATACACTAACCAAACTTCCTTCACTCAATGAACTCAACACTAAATCTAACTGTCGGTTGTTGATATTACTTACTTTGTTGCACTGGGTGAATCCACAATAACTAAAAAAGTACTCGTAATAATTTAATATATTTAATGAACATGAATACAAGTTGAAATCTCCGATCACTAATAAATCACTGTATTTATTATAATACCCTTCGATAGTTTTAAATAACAACATATATTCGCACTCATTACTATTCGGCGGAATGTAAACTACGCAAACCGTGAATAAATATCTTTTCTTCAAGTACACTGTAGCACAAACAAGTTCGAATGCGCGAGCGGCGATGTTTATGTCACACGGCACGGGTACACTCCGCAGCTCGAAGCGCGGTGCGGCCACAAGACACGCTCCGCCTTGCTTGCGGCCGTCCATGCGATCGCAACGTATAATACTGTAACCGGGAGGAACTAATTCCGCGTCTGATATTGACTCGCTGCAGCCAGTTTCTGTTATAGCGAATAAATCCACCAAAATCGAAGATACGCTAATGTAGAAATCTTGTAATTTCGTTCGGAGGCCCCTTACATTTTGGTATAATATTTCGAAAGGTTTACTTCTACACTGTTTCTTAATTTGGGATTTTCCAAATCCACACCCATTCACAAAATGCGATTTTAACGTACAAATACTTTTTAATTTAGGGGTTTTGTGTCGTTTTTCGGTTGCGAAATCCACTACGCCAAGGCTTAATGTGTACATCCTCCGCCCAATGCATAGGCGACATATAAGTATCCAAATTTTTTGTGGGAACTGTCAACTTAAATGATGCATAGTCACCACGCGAATTCAACTGTTCTACCAAACATTCATCATTTGGGCAAATAAATAACAAATGTTTTAGAATTTGTTCGACTGTAGTTCCTTTTTTTAAATAATAGACATGTAAATAACTTTTACGTTCAGACGCTTCCAATGACGTCGAACCGGGCGCGGCCGTACCACGAGCTACATTTCTGGCCTCGCGTCTAACTCGACGCCGCCTCACGTCGACCCATTCCATGTTAGCCCCGTCCGCGTCTCCGTTCCGGTCGTTCGAACCATCCGCGTCCACGAACTTGTCTTGCGAGTTCTGCGTGACTTGCATAGAACACGTAGTAGGGGCGATCTCGCCGTCAGTGCCGCTCGGTGGGGACGGAGATGCGAGCGGTAACATCTTCTTCCCTGCTCGCACCTTGGGCTTCGCGACGTTGATAGTCGTAAGCGCACGAAGACGAGCATCGCGAAGTGGCCGCAGCTTAGAGTTACCCTCTTCATCATCACACTTTTTACTTGGCGAACTCAAATGTACCGTCGGATCTCTCATTTCTTTACTTTCAACAAATTCTTTTATGATCAAATTCTGTTCTAGTATAAGCGTTTCTAGTGAAGTTACTTTGTCTTGCAGACGTAACACAGTCTTATTCAACTCACGAATAACATTTTCCAAAGTTTTGTAAGACATAATCACAGATTTTATTTTTATAACGTAACAGCTGTGCGAATGCGTTTAACCCTTGCAAGCGCGCGGGGACTACTTATTATAATCGGTTAAGTGGTTTAGGAGTCCATTGAGGACAAACATTGTGACACGAGATTTATATATATTAAGATTTCCCATAATACTGGGTAACAATTTGTAGAAAAGTTGGCAACACAAATTTTTTTAGGTTAAAATTTATAATTGTTATTTTTGTGGTTTCTAAACAATGTATTCAAGTCAACAGCACGTGATACACAATATATTAACACGCTAAAATATCATGAAGGCCTATTAACTGATAAAGAGTTGTATACTTACGAGTGAAAAGACAATCCAGGCATTTTCGTTCCACTATCACTTTTACACCCTTTAACACCTCACCGCACCATGGTATTATTTTATAAGGTATTAACGGTAAGTTTAAATTATGCAAAACCAAACACAATGAATTACTTCTAACTTATAACATGTAAAAACTATATTTTTAGGGAAGACGATAGTTAGCTGTCAAACTTTGTTTAGCAAAGTAGGTTGCTTTTCTTGAAAAAAGTGGCACGCTGGGTGAAACAAAAAATTTTATCGTTCTCTCTCATTTCTTTACACAACACCGGCATAAGTTGCTCTTTTTCTTGTGTGAATGCGACATAAGATATCAATTTGTCTATTGGTTTCTCTGTCTACGAAGAAGAACGATAATTATTTGTATGACATTTTAACATAGACAATACAATCCTTCATAGGCGTGAAGCTGTCAAAAAGCAAATAATATAATGGACAGAGTATACATCACTTTATAGTCTCGTGGGGAGTGCGGTTCAATATCGCGTTTTAAATTCAACTTTATCTCTTAGTTCATAAAGATTAAATTTGTATATTTTCTTTCCATGATAGTCTCGTGAGGCCGCATCAATGATCGAGTACACACATGACTCGATTATTTGTCTTGATCATATCGCTAAACGATACATCGACGATTATTAGAAATTGCATTTAATTAGAAATGTACGTTAAAAAAATAAAAAAATATACACAAATGAAAGGTTATTCCATCTTTTTTAATATTCGACATGTTTGAATTGCTTCTGCAAGACTTGACAGTGCAAAACGGCATTTTTAGCGGAGCACTCGCAGACGTCCTTTCGATGTTTTACGAATACGTAGAGTGTTCGTAATCGATTACGCAAGTAGTTTTTATGAAAGCATAAGATTTTTCGATTCGAATAATCTTATACCTCGGCAAAAGGGGAAACGCCTGCGTGTGTTATCCATTACTTAATGATCTAAGACTCGCACATTCTTCTTATTCCAAGTGGCAACTCCCGATCCCAGTGAGGACGATTCCTAATATGATTCTGACGGCTGACGGCAGACATATTGCTATTGTCAAATGTCAATGCCAAAATTCAACGAGCAAAGTGAAGTCAAAACGATTGACGTTTTGTGAATTTTATGATTTGTAATTTTTTTTAGAAATTAAATAAAGTAAATGTATTTAGCTTTTTAAGTTTGTAATTTATTATAGTTTAAGGTAAACGAAAAATATAATTTTTAATTATTAAGCTAAATATTTGACAAGAACAATGTTTCAATGTGTTATTCAATTAGTTTGTGTCGGCAAAATAAATTACCACTAAAACCGTTTTATTCAGTTCTTACTGACAATTTTATGATTTTCGTATGAGAATTTTTTTATTTATCCTTTATTTTTGCTCTGTAATAAATTTTCTTCAGCCATGGCAGATCAGTCATCAGTTTTGGCGCTTTTTATCTTAGCGGTCGGTGTGACCGTTCACTTTTCATTGCATAAAGTTGAGGAAGGACACCTAGGGGTTTACTATAGGGTGAGTTGAACAACCTTTATAGTAGGTAAACCTTAGAAGTAGAAAGTCTTTTATTTCATGTGAAACTAGATTGTAAAAAATAATGTATTCATGTGTTTGATTATTCATGTTGCATGTTAGTAATAGAGTATTTGTTGCAGGGTGGGGCATTACTTCCAGTAACAAGTCAGCCTGGTTTTCATATGATGGTACCATTACTTACATCTTTTAAAGCAATACAGGTAAATATTAAATACAAAGATTAGCACAGAAGGCTTATAGAATGCTATAAAATATAATTTAAATTATTTACAGACAACTCTTCAAACTGATGAAGTGAAAAATGTACCCTGTGGTACAAGTGGAGGTGTAATGATATATTTTGAAAGGATAGAAGTTGTGAACAAATTAGAACCCAGCAGCGGTAATATACTTTTTGCATAATTTGTTTCAAAAGTAGCATTATACACATCTCAAATGCAATTACTATGTTAAGTATTATTATTTTTTATACTGATAAAATTTTTTTTAGTTCTGGATGTAGTACGTAACTTCACAGCAGATTATGACAAGACCCTAATATTCAACAAGGTGCACCATGAGCTGAATCAGTTCTGCAGTGCACACACTCTACATGAGGTGTACATTGATTTGTTTGATCAAATTGACGAAAATCTAAGGACTGTGAGTTGTAGACATTTTTATTGTATAAAATAAATAATAAATATCTTTAACCCATTGACCACCGAGCGCCCCGATCGGGGCGCAACACAATAGAATATAGATTATCTATTGTGTCTGTGATTCCGGGGACTGATGGATTAAGATTAATGTGCAATGTACATAAAAAATACTTAGATCATAGATGCAAGTGAACAAAATTACTATTAACTTGATATTCAATGTTTAAGTGGAAAAACTTAAAAGAGTAACTTTGTCACATTTGCCCATTAATATTGCAGGCTCTACAAAATGATCTCAATGAAATGGCCCCTGGTTTAAAAGTACAAGCTGTAAGAGTTACAAAACCCAAGATACCAGAGTCTATTAGGAAAAACTATGAGCTGATGGAGGCAGAGAAATCTAAACTGCTCATTGCAGCCCAACACCAAAAGGTAAAACATAAATTTCTAATTAATAAAATGTATATTTCTATTGAAGAATAATTTTTAAACATTTTAATTATTCCTATGTTATAGGTTGTTGAAAAAGAAGCTGAAACAGCTCGACGAAAAGCCATCATAGAAGCAGAAAAGGAGGCACAAGTTGCAAAAATCCAGTATGAACAAAAGATCATGGAAAAAGAATCTCTACAAAAGATTGAACTCATAGAAGATAGTATTCATAAGGCTAAGCAACAGACAAAGGCTGAGGCCGAATATTATAATCTCAAGAAGCAAGCAGAAGCCAACAAAATGTTACTGACTAAAGAATATTTGGAGTTGAAGAAATATGAAGCTCTCGCTCTCAATAACAAGATATACTTTGGCAGTGATATTCCTAACATGTTTTTG